>JAURVB010007405.1:0-139585 GCA_033002965.1 Piper betle
TCCTCTATATATATATATATATATATATAGAAATTTTATGGTGGGCCGCCCTCTTTTGGCAGCCCACCATGCGGCGCCAAATCTGGGCCGCTGGATTGAAATCCAGCGGCTCAGATTTGATAAGCCCCAGACCCGCCCAAGACCCGTCCAAGACCCGTCCGACCCTCCGTCCGCCCGTCCGCCTGCTCGCGCTCGTCTGCCTGCCGCCCGTCGACCACCCTCGCCCCCTACCGGCGCCCCCGCGGCCCCCGAGCCGTCGCCCCGCCTGCCGCTGCCCGCCACCCGCCTGCGCTCTCCCCTGCCAGCGCAGGGCCCGCCGCCGCGCTCCCCACCCTGGTTCCCCCCTCGACCCTGGGTCGAGGGGGAACCAGGGTGGGGAGCGCGGCGGCGGCCCTGCGCTAGCGGGGGAGAGCGTCGGCGGTGGCTGGGGGGGTTGGAAGGCCGGGGCCGAGGGGGAACCGGGGTGGGGAGCGCGGTGGCGGGCCCTGCGCTAGCGGGGAGAGCGCCGGCGGGTGGCGGGACGCGGCAGGCGGGGGCGACGGCTCGGGGGCGGCGGGGGCGCTGGTAGGGGGGCGAGGGTGGTCGACGGGTGGCGGGCACGAGCTGGCGGCGGGCGACGGCCGGACGGGCGCGAGCGGGCGGACGGGCGAACGGAGGGTCGAACGGGTCTTGGGCGGGTCTAAGGGCCTATCAAATCTGGGCCGCTGGATTTCAATCCAGCGGCCCAGATTTGGCGCCACATGGTGAGCTGCCAAAAGAGGGCAGCCCACCATAGCAGCCATATATATATATATATATATATATATATATATATATATATATATATATAGTTATGCTATAGTGCGCTGCCATCTTTTGGCAGTGCACCATTCGCTACAAATCTGGGCCGTTGGGTCACGATCCAATGGCCCGGTGTACTTTGCCAGAAAAACACCCCCCCCTCACCCTCCGCCACCCGCCCCTGCCGTCTGGCCGAGCCCCGCCGCGGAGGGCCGGTGGATCGAGGAGGGGGCCGCCGCCGAGGGGGACCGGGGATGCCGGCGGGCGGGCTATGACGGGGGTGTCGCATGGGTTGCGGCGGGGCTCGGCCAGACGGCAGGGGCGAGCGGCAAAGGGTGAGGGGGGGCATTTTGGTAGGGTGTACTCGGTCGTTGGATCGTGATCCAATGGCTGAGATTTGCAGCGTATGGTGTGCTACCAAAAGATGGCAGCGTACCATAGCAATTATATATATATATATATATATATATATATATATATATATATATAATAATAATAATAATAATAATAATGCTGCAATGCGCTGCAACTTTTTTGCAGCGCACGGCCCGTGGGCCTTTGGATGAAAATCCAATGGCCCAAGGGCCTCAAGTCCACAGCCCCACCCACCTGACCCGCCTAGCCCGTCTGACCCGCCTGCATGCCCAAACCAGCCGTTCGCCCGACCCCACCGCCTGCCCACGGCCCTGCGTCTGGCCCCCCACCGCGACCAACCAACCCCACCACCCCGCCGTGGCCCCTGCCCACCCCTCTGCCGTGGCTTGGGGCGGGCCGCGGCATGGGGTTGGTTAGTCACACGGAATCGAATCAATTTCTTATTATAAAAATATTTTATTTTTTTAAAAAAATTATTTTGTAATATTGACTCGAGTCACACCGGATCGAGTCAATTTTTTATTATGAAATTATTTTATTTTTAAAAAAATTATTTAGTAATATTAAATCGAGTCAAGTTTTTATTATGAAATTATTTTATTTTTCTAAAAAATTATTTTGTAATATTAACTCGAGTCAAGACCGAGTAAAGTTTTTATTACGAAATTATTTTATTTTTATAATATTTATTTCGTAATAAAAACTTACTCGAGTCGGGATCGAGTCAAATTTTTATTACGAAACTATCCTCCCCTGTTTCTTCCCGCCCCCTTTCAGTTTTGCCGCGCCACCCCACCGTTGGCGACCTCACCGCCGGTTGCCCGCTGGGTGGGGGGGGGGTGGGGCCGCGATTGCTGGCGGGGGCGGGGGTGCTCGGCACCGGGCAGGGGCAGGGGAGCAACGGCTCGCTCGGGCGGGGGGTGACGGGGAAACGGGGGGGTTGCGGCTGCGGGCAGGGGCGAAAGGTGGCAGCCCAGGGGGGCGCCAAGGCCGGGGGAGCGAGGGCGGGGCCAGGAGGGGGTGAGGGTGGGGGCAGGGCTGGGGGGGGCGGCGGAATTTGGCGGGGGTAGGAAGGGGGCTGGCGCAGGAGAAAATGGGGGAGGGATGAAAAACTTAAAGCAGATCTGGGCCGTTGGACTTTGATTCAACGACCTAAATTAAAATGCTGCATGCGCTGCCAAAACACAGCAACGCATGATAGCATGACTATATATATATATATATATATATATATATATATATATATATATATATATATATAGGGCTGTTGCAATGCGCTGCAGCCCAACCCCACCTGCAACCGGCCAACCCCACCACCCCGGGGGGGTCAGTTGCAGTGGGGGGCAGGGCGCAGGGTCGTAGGCGGGGTCGGGCGGGCGGTGCTTGCCATGGAAGCCGTGGCCGGGGGGGGAGTCGGTCGCAGGGAGGCGATGGGGTTGGGCGGGCGGCGCTACCAGTGGGTAGCGTCGTGCGGGTGGCGGGTTCGGGCGTGCGGGTAGGTCGAACGGGTTAGGAGGGTCGGGTAGGTCGGACGGTGGACTTGAGGCCCATGGGCCATTGGATTTTCATCCAACGGCCCACGGGCCATGCACTACAAAAAAGTTGCAGCGCATTGCAACATTATTATATATATATATATATATAATTAGCAAAAAACTTTTAATTCATATTCTCAGCAATCACTTTAGGCCTTTGCCTAGTGTTCGGCAATATGCATATTGGTAAATGTGTATTATAGACTTAGTGGAAATTTTATATATATATATATATATATATATATATATATATATATATATATGAACTAATTGGAGATCATATCAATGAAATAGTCTCCTCCTAACTATTCTTCTTTTTGTTGAGCTTATACACTTGTTAGGATTTACCATAAATAAAATTTTGGAATTAGTGTCAATAAAGATAGAATAACAGGTAAACTAATAACATTACGAAGAATGCAAAATTAGAAAACAAAGGAGACATAAAATTTTACATGGAAAACTCTTAATTGGTGGAAAAAATCACAGTGACACAGCCGGTCCAAATTCATTATAATTATTCAACCGTTACAATTATAAAATCATCAACGAACAAACTCTCAAATATTAATCAAACCAATCACCAATGAATTGGATGATTAATACAAGAGAAAAAACATTCAAAATCAACGAATAATGATGACGAAACAACGAGTCGACAATTGAAACTAAATCTAGACACTAATCCTACACTTAACACCAAATCAACCCTTCTCATCTTTCCCAGGCAGGTCGCACAACCCAATGCCACGACTCTTTATTGGATTTTTTTTCTCGACGTTGGGACCACGGAGGAAGGGAAAAAACACCAACTCTTGTTGGGTCGACGGACCTATATGCATGTGTTTGCTTTGGTGTAAACATACAACCAAGGCCAGACTATTTTCTGGCTTTCGGGTAGGTCCTTGTACAGCATATTGACGTCTAATCTAAGGCCATTAAGACGCTGGAAACATCTAATAATCATAGACTTCTTCCTTCACCACTTTGAAGAAATTGTATGGAAGCAACAATATTGGCTCACTTCCTAACAAAAGGCTGTCTTACACTCCCTGCCCGGAAATCTCCAACCTTTGCCCGCTACGATGGGAATCCATGAAATTGACTCCTCTAAGACTCATTCAACTGCGTCCAGTATCAACTAGAAAGAAAAAACATTAATGTTCAAAGAACGAACTAAAAAGAACCAATATCGTACCACTCAATTAGTCTCAACAAGCAAGTCTCGTGACTTCATTACTAATTAAAACACATTTACTGAGTAGTATGGGAAGTAAAATAGTTGAGACGGCCACAACATGGGACTCAATATTTAACAAAGCTTGCTTCCAAAACAAATTTTAATTGTAAATAAGAAAGAGAACAAAAACGCTCAGAATTAAAAAAACCAAAGACAAACTTTGCGCTGCCAAAGAACATGGAAAGAACTAAAAAAGGGAAATATCATCACAAAAGTTTCCCATCGTCATGTTTCTGGGTGGTACATTGAGTATGGTGTTTGTTTATTTTTTTGGGAATTGAGAGAATTATAGACTAGACGACGTTGTGGGATTGGTGTATAACGTGAGATGGCCAAAGAATTAGAGAGCCACTAAGGAAGGGTAAAATCAAGTGGTAAGCAGTTGAACTCCCATTGTTTGGTTATGACCAAGACTGGTCTCTTCCTCTCCATGCAAAACTTCTACTCGTTTTCCACAGTCAAAGCATCTTTGCTGTTTCCTTCGATCTCTTTATCTTCAAATCCTACATCCCTTCTCGAAACCTTTTCCTTCCAGTGCTTCCTCACCTTGTTTGTCTTCTACCATCTCCGCAGTATAAATGGTTTGCTAATCCCATCAGTAACAAGAGCATTAATTATTTGTTCACAAGGCCAAGTCTGTAAAATTAAAAATGGAGAGGAAAGGAGACGGTGATGAGCAGAAGAGGCTGGTGGAAATGCTGGTGAGAGGCAAAGATGCTGCTAAGCAGTACCAGCTCCAACTCCAACTGGGGCAAGCTGCTTCACAGGAGTTGAAGGAGCACCTTGTTGAAACCATTCTTAGTACCTTCACCAATGTTTTCTCCATTCTTAAGCACTCCGACGTGACGTCGCAGCAGCCGCCCATGGCTTTGTCTAACTCTCCTCGTTCACTTAGCGGTTGTCCGAAGAGCAACAACTCTACGGAGGCATTCCGAGAGCCAGGACAAGTCGACACGGCCACCAAGAAGAGGTACCTACCACTTATCACTTCTCCTAAAAGCTCAGGTGATTAAGAAACAGAATCGTTAACTATTTCCCTAAACACTCTTTCCACGCATAATCTGTGCTCATTAATACAACAAACAAATTAACATGGTCAATTTGTTTTGATTGGTGAAAGTTCACGTGAAGTGATATGCCTGTATATGACCATGCTAATGTACTAGGAAAATGCTGCCGAGATGGACAGAACAGGTACGTGTTAGCAATGGGAGCAGCAGTGAAGGGCAGCTAGAAGACGGGTATAATTGGAGGAAGTATGGTCAAAAGGATATCCTAAGATCTAAGTTCCCCAGGTATACATGTCTTTCTAGAAATTAAAATTATGTTATTTTCTTTTGGTCTCTGTTGAACAATTAACAAATCAAAAGTATGCTTGAAATGGAATATGGAAGCTTCCATGAGAAAAGTCAGAGATGTTTAAGCTCAGAAGATGGGTAATAACAATATGCATAGATTGTTAAGTATGTCAAAATTATTAGTGGGGTGAATTTACAGTTCTCGTATTGCTCAGAACTGCCAGACATGAAGGGAAAATAAAGGATGGTGAAATTCATTCATGTACTTAAATGTTTTCTAGTTCTTCCTTATCACAAATCCGTACGACTATGATCCGTGTGTATCTTACACAATTTATACTTGCAGATCCTACTACAGATGTATACACAAGAGCCAAGGTTGCCAAGCCACAAAGCAAGTGCAAAGGTCGTCCAATGATCCGAGCATCTTTGAAGTCATCTACCGAGGAACTCACATATGCCCACGTCTAGCCACCACCCCTGCACCAACTGCCACCACTGCCCATAACCATCTGATTGGTGACCTGCCGCTGCCGATCAACTTCCAGATGGGGCTCACGGTGAATAAACATGAACTTGACAACCCAAAACCTAGTTCACCTCCCCACCCTCCTCTCTTCTCATTGCCTACGCCGATGGAGACAACGACCACCAACAGCATTGTCATTTTACCTTCTCCAGCAATAGAAACTCCTGGCATTGGCACCACCTCGTCCCTTGGCTCTCTTGCCACCTCTAACTGCCTGGGAGTGTGTCCAGTCAGCTGGCCAGAGCCAGGTTCAGTATATGAGCCAGCCAATGCACTCTCTGGGCCACATTCAACAACCAGTTCTGGGATGGTGAACGTGGAATTTACAGAAAATTCCATCGATCATATTGAGCCCAACAATTATCCCTTCGCTTTCTTTTCTCATAAATTTGCAGGTTAAAGATGATAAAATTGTGACACAGTATGTTTCAATATGCTCATCTTTGTCCAGGCATGCAAGTTGCCTATTTTAAAAAATGGTTTTTCATAATTGCGAGCCTTAATAACCAATTGATCACACCAATCAATCCATGAACAAGTGAACACTATTAGCAAGATTATTATCCAAACCGTGCATATTCGGGTATTTTTTTGTTTTTGTGAGAATACAACAATCGAAGGGACAATTTTAACCTCCCAGTTCTTCGGAACGAAACTATATGATGAGAACTCAAAACGTTGATTAACACATAAGTTGGCAGCTACAAGAATTGCCCCTCAACGAGCTCGGATGGCAGACATCCTACACCATGGAGGCACGAATACTTAATTGCTTTCAAGAGTTGCTTTTTCCTGCCACACGCCATTTAAGTTAGCCTGCCACAACCTAACTGCATTGTCACTTCCTACACTCGCTAAAGTCATGCCACTCATATCCCAATCCAACTGCCACACCTGTAAAAACCAGAATTTGTTGAATATACCAAGATGATGATTAGAATTAGTCGTGTTCCCTGGGAAAAAAATTAAACGTAATACCAAAAGGTTCATTTCTTAAACCACAAAAATGGAACTAAAGTTCATGTTTCAAACAAGTGTGGGTGTGATGTATTAATTGGTATAGACAATTTTAAGGCAACATCCAGCTTGCAATTCCTATAGACCATTTAAATATCACATTTTAGAAAATAATGGCATAAACCATCAGTATCCAGCAAAGGAATATACCTCGCCGTTATGCCCAGAAAGTGAAGCAGCTTTATCAACAGAGACTCGGCCATCCCCATCAGAGTTCAACTCTAGATGCCATATTGTGATACCCTTACAAGTTGCCACAGCCACAATTTCATATGGCCTACAGGTGGAAGCATTTTATAAACATACATTCACAGAAAAGTAATTCAGCAGCCGAGTATCCAATCACAGCTTTAGCATATCCCAAAGGTTAAGGTTTTTTAGCACTGTTTATTACTTCAGTTCTAAACAAGTAAATACTACATAACTTTCGTACAAAAGAAACGTATACTTCATCATCATCAGGTACACCTACCTTATCACAGCTGAGGGTAAATAGGATGCATGAAGTTTGTATAAAAAATGGATACTTACCGAATCTAAATCCGTGAAACTTATTTGACCACATTAAAGTTTATGATTGTAAGCATCCATAGAAACCACAACAAGCATTCAACTGTAAAAAGAAAACGACAAAGGGAAGAAAAAACCCAACAACTCTCCACTAAAGTGAGGGGCAGCCTCGTGTCATGATATATAGAATATAAAGAGAACCTAAACTACCCAAAAAATAACATAATAAGATACAATAAAATAAGCAATGGCATTAATCATCTTTTACCCACTAGCAGCACAAAGCAAATTTCTACAGTACCTGCCAATATTGGGAGCCCATGCTAAAGCATATACAGGATCCCCTTTGTCTTCTGGCAGACCTAGCTCTGCTACTGGCAACCATCGTTGATGAGTCTCATCAAACTCCCAAACCTGTTATTATTTAAGTATCTAAGGCACTTGTATTTTGAAAGCCAAATCAATATTCAGCAATCTCATTCCGTCAAAACTAAAAGATGAATGCACAAAGACATCTAGCTCCAAGATAGTTTTGTACAAAGGATACACTAAATTATTAGTTGACACTGCTTATCTATGTGGCACATCAAGACTCATGGCATGCCAAAGACAATACCGTATAATTCATTCTCCATAACGTGCCAGGTGTTTAGTTTTTAGCTATAGGTCACGGTGATCTTATTGATTGAATTGAAAACAGCAATGAAACTACAAAATACACCTCTCTGAAATATATAATTCTTTCACAACAAGGTTTTGATGTAAGAAATAATATCACCAAACTGTGCCAATATTGCAGTGGACAGTTTTTTTTTTTGGGTGCAATATGTTAAAGTTCAAAGTTCAAAAGTTCAAAAGCTGTAAAGATGCCAACTCCCAGTTTTCCATTTGCGAGAAAATCACTAGCAAGTAAGAGATAATAAAGCCTCGTAATTAAAAAATGACTAGCTATAAAAATCAAGTATTAATCATGTCCAGGCTAGTTCACCTTACAAGAATTAAAAGAAGCCATTTCTGAATGGTATCCCAAGGCAAAACTTGATGTTGGGTTAACACCTCTTTGTGTGTTCCATGCAATTGAAGCTGATGAGCATGTAGGCTTTTGTAGGCGGGATATTGGATCAAGTACATTCTGAAATTCCGCCTGCAAAAAATAGGGAAGGTTAATTGTTGACGGCAGAGCTGTTACTACAAGGAGCTCAGCTCCAACTAGTTGGCTGTCGATGGTTGATGTTTGAAGAAGGGGTTGTCGATGTCATCAAATAACTAATAAGAATAGATAGGTATGAACCACCAAACTGATATACCTGAAGTTGCCACTTGCTGAGATCTAAAGGATCTAAGAGCTCATACACCTTCACAAGTCCATCTGAATATGCTGCAACCTGTGCAAAGAATTACATTCAATGTCAATTAATATTTTTTCGGAAAAACCTTTTTACTACAAGATATACTAAAGAAAATTCACATGCCATAGCACTGCACCAGGTTTCAAATTTATGCCAATAATACTTTCAATCATATGCACCTCAAAATAAGAAACAAACTTTCTAGTGAAAGATTTTTAGCTCAGCTGTAAATCAAGCACCATTTTGCATAGAGCAAGTGTCCCAAAATTATGCCAAGATGTAGGCAGCTTTTTTATCATGGATTAATAACCCCATTATACATTATTTAATGGCGCGAATCAGTATTGAATGGGGTTTTGTTTTACAAATCATAATACTTAATCGTTGCCAAACAGCTAAACTTCCTAAGATACACACCTCTCTTAGCTTTAGGAAACAGATATCCAAACTTCATGATCTCAAAGACTTCAAGAGACAAAAAAAATACCATTTTTAGATTTGCCGCAGACGCACCAAACCGGAGATCAAGTACCCGAAACCCTTCCTCAAAACGCTTGCACAGAACCCACTTCAAAGGCTCAGAATCTGCTGAAATACAACGAAATCAGGCAGCAATGAGCGAACTCAATAACCATCACCACCAAGCACGTACCTTCCTGAACTTCCTCCCACAACGATACCGAGCCATCAGCACAAACACATGCCAGTGCATCCCCATACTCCGGAGGAACCCAAACGACTTTCAACACACCGCCATCAGATTCTCCTTCACGAACCTAAACCATCCAAATTCACAAATTTTCAGACACGAAAGAAGCAAGAACTTCGAGAACGCAGAACAACCACCCCGAACCTTCCAAGAGAAAGTGCGGGAAAGTGGGGAGCCGGGGCAGACGGCGTCGAACACGGCGGCGGATCCGTCGGTGTAACCGGCGGAGAGGCGGTGGCCGGAATAGTTCCAGGCCGAGCAGGCGGCGGCGCCGGCGAGGGTTAGCAGCGTCTTCTCCATTTTCCCGGCTACTCTTGGTTTTTTTCCTTCCTGGGGATTGCTTAGGGGCAGCCTAATGGGCTTTGTTTCGTGGGCTGTGAATCGGTATTGGGCTGATAGCTCGATCGCGATCTTCTTCCATCCATGTTAGGCTCGATTCCCTTCCGATAAAAGTTGGGCTCGAATCAATCAGCAGAGCACCTCTGATCGGTTCGACTCGACTCAAAATTCGATAATTTATATCAATTATAATAATTTATATTTTTTTTATAATTATATATATATATATATATAAAGATAAGTATAATAATATTGTGATGATAGTTTTATATGAAATTATAAAACTTTTATTTCTAAATAAATTATTTAATATATAATTGAATCAAATTTAAACTATTTATGATTTTATAATTAACTTTTCTCAAGTTACACAGAAGAAAAATATTTATCATTAATACTCTAGATTTCATGTGCTCGACTCTAACTTGACTCGACTCAAACTTTTTGATGTCAACTTGAACTCAAAATAAACTAATCGAGCTTAATCATGGTTGAACTCGGCTCACTCGAATAACGCCCCTAACTATAGGTAAATATAGCTTTATTTAGAATTAAAGTTGGCCTTCGATAAAAAGTAAGAGGTTCAACCAATAAAAATATAATAAAAATTAAAAAATAAACTAAATTATTATTGTCTATCTTCTCATTTAATTAGTATTTATCTTTAAAATCAAAGTCACTCAAAATTTATCTCTAGGATATCAAATTAGTATACTCTATCTCAATATTTAATATAGATTTATTTATGAAATTAAATTAAGTTTATCTTTAATACAGGAAGTGCATATCAAAATATCTTGTTGGATTAGTCCAACAATTTTGGGGTGACCAATAAAACCTTATTTTCTAAATTAGCTTTTAGGTTAAGAAAAGCCTATAACACCTATTCTAAGTATTTTTTAGGGTCTAAAAAAGGCACAATAATGGTATTAAAGGCCCAATAATGGTATTAGAGTCTAGTTGCCTTTGGTATTGCCCCTATTTGCCATATACATAAGTTAACTAGTCCAAATCACTCTAAGATGTTCGCAAACCGATATGTGTGACCAGAAAATAATTTGGGTAATTTAATGAGTACAAAGTCTGATGGTAAAGATCAGATAATCTTAATTAGAGCTTCATAAAATTTCACTGTAATGTGTAGACCCTAAAATGTATGTGGGAGATTATTTAGGTGGTCAAACGTATGAGAGGGAAAATAATTAGGTTAATCACATATCAATTTTGGGGGTGACTAGTTACTTATATATAAACTGATAAAAAAATCTTATTTTCTAAACCAACTTTTAGATTAATAAATGGTTGTGATGCCTATTATAAGTCCATTTTGGGGTTCAAAAAGAGCCTAGCATATCTTTACCTAGTTCATCGAGAAGGCAAGCAGAGTTTTATTTAGATCATGCTCGAATCAGGATCAGGCTGAGTCAATTTTAGTTGTAACTAAGCTAATAAAATAATTAAAGTTTGATCTAATTGAAGTTTGTGTCGACCTCTAGCCAGCTTAATTTGTAGTTGTATAATCATATACAAAAAGTTTATGTTAACCTTCTTTAAAGAAGCGTGTTTATAACAGGGACTTCGATGTCATGTTCCGGGGGCTTTCTGAAATTATTCTTACAGATGGTGAGCAGGGGTATGGATTGAGGCAATTGAATTTTTTTGGTTCTTGAGTGGTACAACTTCGAGTTTGAAGTAGCTTAATATCTACTCTTATCATATCTTTTTATAATATACACAATTATTCTGAATAACAACTTGAATATTTTTTATTTATGGGTTTGTGTTTATTCAACTTGAATCAAAATTAATTAAATCACCCATTTGTGCTTTTTGTGAATGAGTCTTTAAAAAATGACAAGAAAAAAACATTAAACACATTAGATCAATCAAATAATTTGAAATTTAGAAATCCTTTAAATAGAAAGTAGATCCGATTAGTTACTATCTTACTAGCATGTTACAGGTGCTTTTGGGTAGAATATGAAAAATATAATTTGTTATCAATATTTTTTTAATATTATTGTGAATTATAAATTAAATATATTAGACATAGACAAGCACAAATTCTACCAATACTTATGTTAGCAATCCTAGGTCCTAAAAAAGAAGGAAGTTGGAGTCAAAAAAGATATTTATGTACAAAAATTTTGTTACTTATAATTGTATAAATCCTAGTTTAGAATTTATATCCCCAATACCCTTTAGATACTATAGATAAGAAGAAGAAAATTCGATAGACACAACAGTTATTTGTAATAGATCATGTTTTTTTTTTTGAATCATCATATTAAGTCCTTGTTGAAAGGTAGTTGTTTGCAAAAACATATTTTTTGAATCATCATAAATATTTATTTTTAACACCACAATATTTTAGTTAGATTAGAAGTTAAATAGACATACCAATATCACAAAAACAAAGTAAAATTTTATATTTGAAACAATCAATAAAATTAGAAAATAGTATTAAAAAGAAACGGTAATAATAATTTAATCTAAATAAATGCCTAATTAAAACAAATTTTCTAAAAAAATTTAAATACAAACAAAATCTCAAGAAATCGTGAGTGGCACCCAATAAAAATATAGTTTATTTTATCATACTAAATTGATAGATACAAGTCCCTCAATTAGCAACTTCTCTGAAATTGATCCTCTTTGATTGATTAAAAAATGTCAACTCAATTTAGAAAATAGCTTGTGTGTGTGTATGTATGTATGTGTGTGTATATATATATATCCTTCGGTTATTACATCATTAATTAATTTACCAAAGGTAAATGATCTGTAAGGTATTGTATCGTTATTTTGATTTCTTAATTTATTTCTTACTTTATCACCAAATGACGGAGGTAAACCAGTTAAAAATCTTTTTTTCCAAAAATCTAAAGTAGACTCATTTCTTTGGAATAATCAGGATAAAAATGTAGTTTTATACCATCTAAACTGCGTTAAAGTAGGACATCTTAAATCCATTATTAATTCTTTAATTTTTTCATTTAATGCATCTGTATCCTCTACAAAATGGTATAATATAGTAGTTATTAGAATATAAACAACATCTTCTCTAATTTGATTTGTATTGGGATCAACTTTATTTGCTCCTAGAACTTCAAATTTCTAAACTGGAGTTAAATACTGATCCCACCAACCTTTAAGTTGTCTAGCGAATCATACAGTAATAAATTCTACTATTTGTCTATCACTATTGTCTATTATTCTATAAATAGTTGAGTACATTAACATATTATATAATGTTGTTATTATTTGATATTTTGATTAACATATTATATAATGTTGTTATTATTTGATATTTTGACTATCCATCAATTTTCCATTCATAAATGGATTTACTATGATATAACAGAGCGAAATTCATGGCATTTTCTTCAAAAAGAATTGATGCTAGAGTAGGTCTAGGATAGTAATGTCTTCCACTAGGGAGAGGTTGTTGTGTCATCGGTTTGGTCATTTCAATTTTATATATAGAAAATTAATTTATTAATTCTTCTATATTATCTGTTTCACTTATAACTTTAATAGATTCATTTATTTTTAAAGTGCCTAATCTTTTAGTTAGTTTTTTGATAAAATCCTCATTTAAGGGAATTCTAGTATTAAATCCTTTAGACGATAATATAGGAGGTTTAATTAATACAAGCTTTATTTTTTCATTATCTATAACCTTCTCTTTTCCTTTCTCTCTTAGTATGAGAGCCAAGTAAATTAAGGATATTTAGGTAGGTGACAGAGTCTAAGGCCTGATAAGTTTTCAAGAGCCGAGGTTGGCGTGGATGTAGTTAGATTGGCTTCTCGCAGGAAATTCCTTAGGTAACATTTAATTTATGATGGCTTTCTTATCAAACATAATTAAAAAACTCAAAACTCATCCGATTCTAAGATAACTAAACAACTAATGTACAATAATTTAGAACAAAAATTAAATAAGTGAAATATACCTAAGATAAATCCAACTAAAATATATAATAAAGGATTATTAGAATATAGACAATCTTATGTAATAAAAACACATGAACAAAGTATAAGTTTAGGAAATATAACAGAATCTATATTATTAATAAGTAACAAAATAATAGAAGAATTAAGCCAAGAATATAATTATACTCATTTAGGATTAGTACAAGTTGTTGTCAAACCGTTAACTAAAGAAGGCTTAAATACTTCACTATTATTATATTTAAGGGATAAAAGATATAATAAATTTCAAGATTCGTTATTAGGTATAATTGAATTTAGCTTGTGCACTAGACCAGTATATTTTAATTGCTTTTCTAATTACTCTATTAACCTCCATGATCTAAATATTAAATAAACATTATCCTTGAATCTTCAAACTCAAGGATATGGCATGTTACATGGATCAAGAAATGTTTGTGTAATCTACAGAGTATGTTCAAAGCCATGACTTCAATTTGTCCAAATTCAAAGGTCATGTTTAAGAGAGGAAAAAAGGTTATGTCTAAGAAAGGAAAAATGACACTATTCCAGATAGATTCAAATAAATCTAATATAGCAATTCCTAAAACTAATTACCTCTCCTAGAAATTGGAAAAAATAATCCCTCCTAAATTATAAAAAGAAATGCCAAAATAATTACAGAGAATAAAGATGGAGATGTTGAGATCTTCTTTGGAAGACCTACTATTTCTAGTAATCCATCTTCAGAAAATAATGATGCCACTTCCTCCAATGTAAAGGGTATTTACATATCGAATCAACAAATTCCACATGAGATTTACATTGATGAACCATCCGTTTCTGAAATGGAATTTAAAATAAATACATATCAATTTCAACCTAATAGAGATAAATATTCTAAAGAATTTATGTTATCTAAATATGATAAATTTAGAAGTTAGAATTTTAAAACTTTTAATGAAGAATAATTAGATGAATATAAAGAAAAATATTATGATCTTTTAAAGTTATTAGGATATGACATACCATTTGTAAAATGCTTTAACGAGGAATTTTATGCTAAAATTCAAGTTTCAAAAGAAACTAGAACTTGGGATACTATTGATGGCAAAACAATAAAGAGTAAATATCATCCGGTAAAAAATATTAAATATAGAATATATATATATATATATATATATATATATATATTCAGACATATTGTCCTCTATTGTTTTTAACAAAGCAATTGTCCTTTGTTCTACACTAATAGTTTTTATAGTTGCAAAAATTAAAATTGGACGTTGAATTGGATTAGAAGGGAGTTATTGAATCAGACCGATTTATCAAAAATCGAACAAGAATCAGTTCACTTGAATTAGTTAAAATTGGTGGTTAGTTATAAAACATGTTATTTTGATTTTATAATGTGTATTATATTTTATAATATTTTTTATATTTGTTTAGATTTTTTTAAAATTATTTAGAATTAGTTATTATTTTTGACTCGAGTGAGAGTAAAGTCAATTTTTAATTACAAGAATGCCACATACTATTTCTTTTCCCCGATTCTCCGTCCCCGACACGCCACCTGTCCTTCACCTATGCTGATTGTTGCCGCTGCCGCTGCTCCCGCCCAACCTCCCCTAGTCGGCCCGCCCGATCCCCCCCCCCACCCCTTGTGCCCCTGCCCCGCCTCGCCACCACTTCCATGCTCGTCCCCCTACACTTTACAACCACCCCTAGCCCAATCTCGCCCCTACGCCGTCGGCCACGCCCAATCTGCCCCACCCCGCCACCCCCTTCCCCAACCGCCCCTCTCGTCCCCCACGCACTAACTACCTCCTCGGCCCAATCCGCCCTATCCACCCAGTTGCCCTATCATCGCTCGTCGCTACTTGTACCTTCGCCGTTGTTGCCCCCTAGTTGCCCGTTGCCGTTGTCCAAAATCGGCTCAAATTAATCGATTCTGAAATTGGCTTGAATCGACAAATTTACGAACCAATTTTTTACGAATACCAATTTACCTTTTTTCAGTGCGGATTGCCTCCGATCCAATTTTTGCAACTACTATAGTTTCTCCATCTCCACACTCCCACACGTGATACCGTCAATTTCTTTTTCTACAACATTTGTCAATACGTCACTCGTCATTTTCTTCTATGAATGCACGTATAACTTTGATTGTAAAAATAAAGCATCACCGTCACGTATTACTTGGTAGCCCCTTCTAGAAGAGCATCACCGTCACGTATTAGTAAATGAACAATTAGTATTAATTTATGAAAACAAAAGATTGATTTGTACACAAAAAGTTAGACAGTACGATTGGCACACATATATTGATATATCCTAACAAAATGAATTGTCAATACCTTGATAAAAGCTAGACCATGTGTGGGCTGTCACCAATAATCCAGGCGATGGACTGTGTCTGAGCCCACAAGGCCATGAAAGTCAACAAAGCTTTTCGATGGCTTCAACTATAAACTGCACCAAGCAGTCGTCGTCTACCCACAACAAACCAAAAACCAAAGCCAAGTGCCAAGTTGCAGGTGTAAGGTTTTTACGCTCTAAAAATAGAGGAAGGGTTGCACAAAATAGGTATAGCTAGTTTTTTTACCTTCCCCATATTTATAAAGTTGCTATGATCAATTTAACATTATCCACATATTTAACATTGTCCACATCCTGAAAGCTACAGCCACTTAACTTACCCAATCAATTACACATGATACTTAGTTTGAATCAAATGAAAATCAATGATCAACCTGTTGTGAGCAGAGAAGGTATGTGATCCTCAAAATTTCATGACAGCTTCTATCACATGGAGCCAATATTGCTCAACTATTGCTTCTTAACCCTCGTTTCACAGTTTTTGTAATCAAGGCCTTTTCAGTACTTCAGCTTTTCCACTCGAGCTGAAAATCATTCACTCCTCTGCTGCAACCATAAAATATTAACAGACGTATATAATAGACTAATCATCATATATGTGTTGAAGTTTTATGTTGCTTAATTACCACGATAGGTCCTGATCTAACATACTTCAAATATATATGGGTTTTCATTTACTATTAGATTTAGTGATTCATTTGCATGTATAAGGGCTTTTGACTCATCATTATCTGTGTGTAATTCATATATGGAGTGGTCAATAGACGAAAAAAATACTCCTCAACAGCAACCTGTAGCAATTTTTTTTTAAAACAGTGGGAACATGAATTAGCAGACGCCAAAGATGATAGAGGAGATCAATGACTCAATTTGGTTAATTCAACGGGAAAGCAAACTGCCACAAAAATTGTCAAAAAAGAAAAAAGGTAACAAAAACCAGGGCCAGCTTTTGTGATGTTCCTTTTGCAACCTAAAAGTTGGCTTTAGTGCTTTGAGTCCTCTTCAAGGCATAATATTAAAAATGCCCACTAAGCTCAATATCTGAGGCTATCGAAGACGGTGAGCACGTCAACCATCGTGTTGGATTGCTATATAGCTCCTGTTATGTTGAATAGTTGCTTTCACAAGTAAATTTGAGAATGGCAAGAGTGACCGAGACTAATTATAAGGAGAGGTATTCTCATGCCCCTCATCCGCCGGCGTAACCACCATATTGGTGACGCAATAGTTACACACAGTGATGCACGAATCGGCCGATTTCGTGCGGAATCGGCCGATTTAAATCGGATCAGCGTCGCGCCGATCCAATTCGGCCCCGAATCGGGTCTTGAATCGGCGGGTTTCGGCCGATTCCGACCGATTTAACTCGGAATCGGAATCGGCCGATTTAAATCGGAATCGGTTTTATTGAAAAATTACCAAAATACCCTAGGTATAATTTTTATTAAATTATTTAAGTATGGGCAAAATAGTAATTTGGATTTAAAAACCTAAATCAAACCCTCTCCCCCGATTCCGCCACCGCGTTCGCTCCGCCGCCCTCCGCCGCGCTTCCGCCGTCCGACCTCAGCTCCGTCCGACCACGCCACCGCCGCCCGATTCTGACCTCGGCTCTGCCCTCCGCCGCGATTCCGCCGCAGACGCTACGACCGCCGCCTGAACTCGGCTTCCGCCGTCCGACGCTTCCGCCGCGCCTCCGCCCGATTCTGCCGCGATTCCGCCGCGATTCGGCCGTCCGACGCTCCGCCCGACCTTCCGATCACCCCACCGCCGTCTGACCGCTGCGCCCGTTCCGAACTCACCTTCCGCCGTCCGACGCTTCCGCCGCGATTCCGCCGGCCGACGGTTCGTCCGACGGTTCGTCCGACGGGGCTGCCGACATCCTCCGACATCGCCGCCGCGAGGCTCGCCGCCGACCGGGCCGCCGCCGGCGTGCGGGGGGTAGAGAGGGGAGGGTGGCATTCTCGTGATTAAAAGTTGACTCGAGTCTAACCTGAGTCAAAAATAATAATTAATTCTAAATAATTTAAAAAAATCTTAAAAAATATTTAAAAAATATCATAAACTATAATACACAGAATAATATCAAAATAACATCAATACCCAATTTTAATATATTTATATTGTAAATTGTCAAATTATTATATATGACTGATTAAATTAATTTGGACCGATTCAACTGAACCGATTCTTGGCCGATTCAGACTGATTCCGATTCCGATTCCGATTCCGATTCCGATTCATGCAACCATGGTTACACATGATGAAACCTTATCTATCTATATAGAAATTATAAACATGTAAAGTCAAAGATTTTTAATATGATGTCGCTATGTATCTTTTAACTATTTTACAATATTACCTTTTATTTTTTATTTACAAAAATATTGATTTCCTATCATATTTTTTTAATTAAGATCTGCCACATGTCTTATTGATAAATGTCAATTAAATTATAAATTTACCTTTTTATTGTCACAATTAGGAGTGGAAAATCTAAATCATCCAAATTCGGACCTCATTTTTAATTTAACACTTTTGAAATAAGGATAATTGTAAAGATAATAAATTGATGAATAATTACTACTTAATAAATAATAATGTATTAAAATTTTTAAATAAATATAATATATACATACAACGCTCATAAATAAATATTTACCATAATATAAATTAAGTAGTAGAAATAAATATTTAAGAATAATGTATTATATTTTAAGTCAATTAAAATTTATGTTATAATTAAAAGTAATTAAAAATAATAAAATTCAAGAATAATAAATAGCTAAAAATTATATATGTCATGCATCGTGAAGGCAAGCGACTAGTGACATATATAAGCCTCTAACTTGGCTATAATTTTACAATGTTAAAGTTTTGGCTATGTTTTTTATTCTCTTTCACAATAGATATTATAAGCACAAATGCTGTAAACCGTCTAAAATGTCTGTTCCCGGCGGGCTTACCCTGTTTGTTTGGGGGCACCTCTCTTTAGAGAAGGGTCTCGCGTTTAAATCTTGCTGTGTGGCGGAGCTCAACCAATTGTCTACAGTGGCTCTTACCTTTACGAACATCATCAACTAAATCAATTCATTAACCTTTAAAAAATAAACAAAGCAAAATTTAAAAATACATTGAAATATTCAATACTTCAAAGTCATTAGCTAGAAAGCAGCCATCCAATGGAAGAAATTGTCTATAGCGGTAGATTGACACTTTTATTTTAGGTGGCAACAAATGTTGCCAGTTGTTTTTTTCCTATTTCCCACCATTAACAATTCTTTCAGTCGTTTAAAAAAACAATTGCTTTCAGTCTTGGGACTAATGATATTGCGATCAAATCGTCAGAAGGAATATTTTTATGATTTTTATGATAATAAGTAATCTTCTGCTTTGTTTCGAACGATATTTAAAAAAAGCAATTTATCCAACGAAAAAAGCAAGAGGCACTTTTTTTAACCCCCAAAAAAGAAAACAAAAGTGGCGTGAGTCAACCATCGAACTATGTGCCCCACTTTAGCACTGGCACGAGCTATCTGTCGTGGGAGAACATTTCTGTATTCGTTTTGTTTCCAAAGTTGTTGGTGGCATTCTCGGAATCTATGCGGCCACTCCTCGGAAGCTAACTAGTTGCATGTATAAAAAGTCCTTCTCGTTTTCAAATGATTTTTGTATAATTTATAGTGTTTTCTTTACAAACTTGTACAACAGTAAAGTTTGGAGATGAGAACAATCATGCCTATGATGTAAAACTAAAGACATAATATCCCCTCAATCGCTGTGAATTTCACATAGCAATCAATACAAAGTTATTTCTAGACGCTACAAAACACCATAACTTAAACACGTATTTTCTAATATGTTCCGCATAGCTTGTAAATTACCCACAAAATACGGTCCCAGAGTTCAAAACTATTACAATAAATACATTCCACAAATTTACACGTCAACGTTGGGTAAACACTCACACTCAAAACTATTAGAGATGCAAACATAAAACATTAGAGATTCTCGTGACAATGCGGCCAACTAGTAGTTTGGCATTATAAATACATAGCATGTAATATGCAGGGAACAGAGTTTCACGTCAACCTATGTGACGTGCAGTAGATATTATTGTCATAAATATTACAATAAATACGCCCTCAATGGATTGGCATCGTCGAGGCGAAATAACGTGACTCTTCATTAAGTCATTAGCCAAGCTTAACGAGACCAGGTCATTTGGGTGTTTCTAAGGACGACTGGCATAACTGTCACTTCTACTTACTGCTTCGTGCCCTTTTGATCAGGGACTGACCAACCACATTAATTGACAGCCCTACAGTAGAGGCCCTCATAATCGGTGATGATCGCAATTATTTATATACTTTTCTCCGACTCTTAAACATAACTAATAATGACCTTACTTGTATTTTTATTATTACTTATCCCTGCTAATGATCTCCTTCCAAGTAGTAACCACGCCAGCCAAGGCGTCGTAGGAGGACCCACCGGGCCCCACGGATCGGGACCCACACTCCATGAGCACCCTTGCCCGGCTCCTCACCCGCTTGCCCTCCTCCCCTTCCATCAACGCCTTCACCACCCTCGCCACCTCCTCCCTCCCCACCGCTGCCGACGCCGCCGGCCGGAGCGCCACCCCGATCTCCTCGGACAGCATTACGGCGTTCATCTTCTGCTCCGCGTACAGCGGCCAGGCGATCATCGGCACCCCCTTGGCGATGCTCTCCAGCACTGAGTTCCACCCGCAGTGGGTGAGGAAGCCGGCGGTGGCCGGGTGGCCCAGGACCTGGATTTGCGGTGCCCACGACGGGACGACGAGGGCGCAGCTCTTTGTCCGGCGGAGGAAGCCTTCGGGGAGGTGGCCGAGCGGGTCGTTGGCGGAGTCGACGGTGAAGAACGTGGAGCCGCTCTCCGTCTCGCTCGGGCTCCGGGCCACCCAGAGGAACCGCTGCTCGGAGAGCTCCAACCCCGCCGCCAGCTCCGCCATCTGCTCCGCCGTGAGCGTACCCCCGCTCCCGAACGACACATACAGAACCGACCCCACAGGCTGCTCGTCTAGCCACTCGAGGATCTCGGCGCCGCCGCTGCCGCCGTCGGAGGAGGAGCGGATAACCGGGCCGATGGCGTGGACGGGGAAAGGTGGGAACTTTGGACCTGAGGGCGGTGAGGGGGCCCGGCTCGAGGTCGGCGAAGGTGTTAACGAAGATGCCGGCGGCGTCCCGGTACTGGCGGCAGTGGCGGAGAACCCACTTGTAATTGTCGGCGCTGCGGTCCTGCATCGGGTCGAGGAGGTCGGTGCCAGAGAATGCCGGGCAGCCGGGGAGGCGGATCGGCTCCGGCAGGTCCCGGTACTCCCCCGCCGTCGCTTCGTCGAGCTCCGGCAGGTGGAGGAAAAAGGAGAGGACGGTGGCGTTGGGCGGGTAGAAGATGTACGGGGGGACTTGAAGCTCCTTGGCGACGTCGAAGGCCGGCGTGCAGAATAAGTCGACGACGACGGCAGTGGCAGCGAGGGGGCGGAGGGCGTCCCGGAGGGCGGGCAGGGAGCGGACGACAGTAACGGAGATGACGGTCTCGATCGAGTTGGCGGGGAGGTCGGAGACGTCGACGGGTGGAAGCTGGACGGAGCGGATGGCAGCGGGGAGGGCGGCGATGTAGGCCAGCTGGGCGGCGGACGGGGCGCCGGCGGAGAGTGTGATGAAGGTGACGACGGCGCCGTGGTCGTCGGCGAGGCGCCTGGCGAACTCGCCGAGGGGGATGAGATGGCCGATTCCGGGGCTTGGAACGATGGCGACGTGCGCCGGCCACCTTCGCCGGGGTATGAGTTCTTCCTCTGCCATTGCTTACTACTTTATGGTGCTCCCGGAGAAGAAAGTGGTGATGGGTATTTATAGTCCACACAAGTCAAGCCGTCTACCATATTAGTTTAATGAACGTTTAATCAACAGTTAATAAAAAAATTGTTTAAAAAATCTTTATCTTATTTTATCTCCATTTTTTAATTTGATATTTTGAATTATTAGTGGGTGATGACATTGTTACGTGATGCTTATGCATGTCATAAAGACTACGTCTTGTCTATAGAGGGTCTGGTTTATCTACAATGTGGCGATTTAAGACATTGTTTGGGGTAAAACAATTAGTGTAAGCTTATAGTGTAGACCATATGGATATTCTCAAGTGCATACTATAGATTATTGCTAACCTCAAGTTATTTGTGGGCTACATTAATGTGCTTTTTCAATTTGCTAACCTCAAGTAAATTTTTGACAGTGCTTTTTAAATGTTTCAAAAGTGTGTTGCATGCATTTTGGGATAAAAAAGTATTGTATATGCAAATTATTAATGTGCCTACAAATAACTTTTTCAATTTATATGCTTAGGAGTCAAATGTGGAGAATACAAGTGCATACTATAGATTATTGCTAACCTCTTGCTAATCGGGTTATTCTTCTGATCCATTATAAAGAGCATTTTTTAGTATATAGGTCACTTTAAATGTGTGGATGGGTTCAATATGATCTGTACCGACCGTGGGACGCACACCTCATTAAACGTGTGTGGAAACCTTTGTAGCTGGACAAGGATAGCAGGTTTTGGCTCCTGCCCACTCCCTGTGGAGATGCCAGCCATCCCCACCAGTGATCCTCCCAGAAGAATCAATAATGGGGATGAATCACCAGGTACGCCTCTTTTTTATTATGTTTTTTGAACGATGAACGTGGAAACCTTTGTTGTGGATGAGGCTCCCTCGTCTACTTACCTACATGATGATGAAATCATTGTTCCCATCTTTTGGGATTAATCTTTAGCTATAATTATTTAGGGAAAAAATTACAGACAATTTATTTGGAAGAGACGAGAATCCTAAAATTCATTGGAGCATCTTGAACTTAATGATATTATTCTGTCTCCTAACATTCGTTTTGATGCTACTGATCTTAGTGGCCTCGGAAATCAAGTTCCTACTCTCCAATTTTTTTAAAAAAATGTGGAAACCCTTTGGTATGATGTTAATAATTGTTACCGCTTGCCACTTGCACAGGAGAAAGAGTGCCACAAATTAATGAAAAGGTATTACTAACTTCTCATATTTCTTCACCAAACTTAATATTATCACTCATTGAAGTCTGAAATTTGTAATTCGCGCCTTGTTTATGGAAAACATATTTGGCGAGATAATAATCTTACTGCTTATTTGCACTATATTTATCAATTATAGTAAATACCCAATATTAGAATATGCTATTCGATTTTTATTATCTACTATTGCACAGTACAATGCGGTAGGCAGTATGCCCAATTGGAAGGACACAAAGTTTGGATCAAGTGTTCAATTGGGCCGAAGTTTGTACCAATCAATGAACCTATTGTCACCTCCAAAAGCCCACATTGATGTGTAGGATGTGCTAAAAGAACAAACCAACCTTGGTTACTCAGTTCACACCCTAAACTAAGTTTCTAAAAAAGATCAGATGAGTGGCGAAATTTAAGTTACCATTGATTTTTTTTTAAAAACGTCAATACTCAATTAAAGCACTAGCTGACGGTACGATTGAAATTCACTGTTTTTTTAATTAAACACACCATTTTATAATTCATGCTAAACAAGTGACTTCAAGGCAAAACAAGCAGTTCACGTAACTTAGATGAAGACACTTCAAACCCATGCACAACGTGTCCATCGACCATCGCCGTCCAATAGTGCACCTTACATAATAAATGTGCCTATTAGACTCTTAACGAACACGGTCATGGGCCGACCAGCGGATTAACGGTGTCATGGCCACCCCAACGGGCCCGGCTAAGGACTTAATTATATTTACTGACTAAGCACAAGTTATTCCGGCAATTCTGCAGGTAAATTTTTCCGGCATCGTCTTCCTCACCGTCAAATTGAATTCAGGCAATGCCGACGAGAAGTCCCCTCCTTGCTCCCAGATCCCTGGGATAGTGGGCTGTATACCCCCTGCCACATGACTGTGGTGCATAAAATGGTGCACATCCAGAGTCGGCTGTTCCCCTCTAGACGCCGAAACCAAGATGCAAAACAGTGATCGGAGAATCCGATGGAACGACCGGGAGATCCGACGGGGAGAAGGCCGTCTGGCTGTCGTGGTGGGAGGGGGAGGTAGTGGTGGTGTTGTGATCTGTGAACCAATGGCCGAGTCTAGGTTGAGCTTGACGGACTTGAGCTCAAACGAGTCATAGAAGGAGCTGTTACAGTCCCACACACACGTCCCTTTGTTCTCCATCTCCATTTTCAAGTCTGGCACATATTTGTATGCCTCTACGTCGCTCAAATATTTATGCAGCTATATGTTGAACGCACAAAATAAAAAATGGGTACTGTTTTGTATTGTCACAAACGTCTGAGAGCCCATCAATTGACGGATCTCATGCAAGCATCTAGTCTACGCAGTATCAACGTGTATGCTTGTTTGTGGGTAGCAAGTTGCATGGGTAGAATAGTTGGTATATATAAAGGGCGAAGAGGTTGCATTTTCACGAGGTAGGCAAAGCATCAACAAAAGGCAGACTTTAAGAAGTCTCGCGTCTCCTACACTATCACCGCACAGTACCGTACGTAGAAGCCGACTTGTTTTATGTGTACTATAGTAAATAGTTTGCTTTGACGAATCATTGGGGATGGGGACGAAGATACAAGTTTTCATGTCTAACTTGTGATCCTGGTGATAAGTCATATGGATGGTTTAGCTACGAACAAGACAATATAACATTACGCGGGAGATTAATTTTCATGATAATAACAAATCTGGGCACTATAATATTAATCAGTAAGTATTAATTAATTGATGATGCAAGTGTTATGGCACTTAAGCAAACTGACCCAATAAGGGAAATTGAAGAAGAGGATGAGAGTAGACTCGGAGGACGGCTGACAATCTTTTTTTATTTCCTTACTACATGAATGCCACTGGCCCACAGGTTTAAAGTATTTATACCAGGCCCAGCTAAAAATGATCCGGCCAATCACACCTGACCACTAACGTCTAAATTTGGTCGTCCGCAACTAGCAGGACCGAATCTGGCGACCGGCGATAGATGAGGAGGGCTAGTTGGCTTACTGTTCATCTTATTAAAATGTTTTAATCTAGATGTCTTGAGATCGGATGGTCCACATTCAACTAGGCGCGCAAGAAACTTGTTTGTCTCTTGTTCAGTTAATCATTTTCTTTTTTATGTCTTGTTCAGATAATCTGGCTACCGGCGATAGTATGTGCTGCTGTGTTTGTGTTATACGAGGTAAAATAAAAATTAAAGTAAGGATATAATAGAATTTAAAGTAAGGATCTTTAACATACGTTTAAAATCTATATTTCACCATAGCCTTTGATTTGGACTTTACCTTTAGGCAATTTTAACGTTTTTGTCCTTAATAATGTTTTGTAATCTTTCAATTCTTTGTTCTAATTGAAAGGATTCAAGACATTTGTTATGCAATGGACCTTGTCGTTGTTGATCTGATAATCTGTCAATATTTCTCAATAACTCTCCTCTCTCTTTTATCCTTCCCCTATCAATGTTCTTTAAAATATTTCTTCTTTACAGTGGGGTGAGAAAACAAAGAAAGATCCTAACTTTTGTCTTTAAAAGAAAAATAAAACTTGCTCTCAAATCCACTGACCAATGAATCAATTAGCACCTCTCTTATCAGTCCCATGTCTATACTACCTATCCCTTATCACTCCTACGAATATATTACTCATATTCTCAACCATATTTAACTTGGCTGAACAGGAGCACTCATTCCCTGGAATATAAAACGGGAGTGGCTGTACCGGAGCAACATTCCCTCGAATATAAAACGGGAGAGAAAGTTGGGGAAAGGGAAATGTCTTTACTTCCTGAGGTAATTTTATAATAAAAATTTAATTTGTTTCCGACTTAAATTAATATTATAAAATATATATTTTAAAATAAAAATATATAGTAAAATATTATTAAAAAAATAATCAAATTTTAACTCAAATAACATAGTCTAAACCTAATAACCCACTCGAAACAAATAAATAATGCGTGCTAACGTAATAAACGATATTAAATTAATTCTGCTATCCACTGTAAATAAATAAATAAATTTTTAGTATAAAAATAACGCATCCTAATTGGCATATTTTTTAATGATATTTTACTGTATTTTTTAATATTTTTTGGAATGTATTTTGTAATATTGACTTTAGTCGGGAGCGAGTTAAAATTTTTATTACAAAACTACCTCTATACTTAAAGACATTTCTTTTCCCAGACCTTCTCCCCTGTTTTGCTAGCTAACGATGCCCTGGCAAGTGCTATCGCTACCTCGCAACCCGTTAAGTTTTTTATATTTATTTTGGATTGATTTCATAATATCAACTTGAGTAAGAAAAGAGTCAATTTTTTAATATTTTTTTATATTTATTTTATAATATTGACTCTAGTCAAGAATGATTCAAATTTTTATTACAAAATTACCATGAGTGAATTTTCTTCACCCTCGACCTCCCCTGTTCTCCCGTATTAAAGATTGCCCCCCCCCCCCAAATTAAGAGTGAATTTTCTTCACCCCCGACCTCCCCCTGTTCTCCCCTACTAATAATTGCCCCTCCCCCCCCCCCCCCACCCACATCCCCTCCTTTATTTTTGCCATTCAAACTTGACTATCAGTGACCTCACTGCCGCTGTCATCTGCATCATTGCCGATCAATGCCGCTATTTCCCCTTCCTTTCCCTTCTTTGTCTTTCCTTTACCTTGTTTACTGCCCATCCTTGCTCTGTTTCGTGGAGCGCTACCGGCCTTTGGCACATCCAATCTCCTTGATGTTGCTGTCTTGTCATCAACCCTCCTTTGAAGTGGAGGAGTGGGTATGACTAGAGCGGAGGCAACGGCATAGGGAGGAGAAAGGCCAGGATTGGGCCGATGTGGGAAAGGTCATGGACGGTGAGGAGTAGCTCGGTTGAGCAGGGGGAAGGGGGGAACAACGTAGGACGAGGGGCAATGACAGGGAAAGAGGAGAAAGGGAAAGAGGGGGATGTGGGGAGCCATTAGATTAAAAGCCAATGACCCAGGCTGTACATTCTAATATATATATATATATATATATATATATATATATATATATATATATATATAGGGCAGCGCTACAGTGCGCTGCCCTATTTTGGCAGCGCATTGGCGCTGCCTCGCGTGGGCCGTTGGATCTTGATCCGACGGCCCACAATCAAACCACCCACCCACCCTTTTGGACCCGTTTGCCGGCCCGCCAGACCCGCCCGACCCGTCCGATCCGCCCGCCCGCCGCCCTACCCGCCGCCCGCCCGACGCCCGCCCGACGCCGCCCAACGCCGCCCGACGCCCTGCCCAACGCCCAACGCCCGCCCGCCCGCCGCCCTGCCCAACGCCCGCAGCCCGCCCGCCGCTCGCCCGACGCCGCCCAACGCCGCCCGATGCCCTGCCCAACGCCGCCCGACGCCCTGCCCAACGCTCGCCCACCCGCCGCCCTGCCCAACGCCGCCGCCCGCCCGCCGCCTTGCGACCGACCCCCTCTGCCGTGGCTCCCCCGAACAGCACCGCCGCCCGACCCTGCCCACCGCCATGCGGTGCTGTTCGGGGGAGCCACGGCAGGGGGGGTCGGTCGCAAGGCGGCGGGCGGGCAGCGGCGTTGGGCAAGGCGGCGGGCGGGCGGGCTTGGGCGTCGGGCGGCGGCGGGCGGGCGTCGGGCAGGGCGTGCGGGCGGCGGCGTTGGGCGTTGGGCAGGGCGTCGGGCGGCGTTGGGCAGGAGTCGGGCGGCGTTGGGCGGCGTCGGGCGGGCGGCGGGCAGGGCGGCGGGCGGGCGGATCGGACGGGTTGGACGGGTCTGGCGGGCCGGCAAACGGGTCCAGAGGGGGTGGGTGGGTGGTTTGATTGTGGGCCGTCGGATCAAGATCCGACGGCCCACGCGAATAAGCTGCCAATGGGCTGCATTTTGATGCAGCCCATGGTAGTATTTTCCTATATATATATATATATAAAGGGCAAAAAATATTTTTACTCAAAATTCTAATTAAAATTATTCGATTATAATTATAATGAGGGTCTATATTGACGGTATCCTAAAAAAATTAACACACCACCCCCATTTTGTATAGACGGCGACTAACCGAATCTACCAGCATATGGCGCTAAGATCTGACCGCATGACAAGATGAGGCTTGGTTGTCCGCCGCACGGCAAGGGTTGGCCGCTTTGCGGCAGAATTTGGCCACCATCTGGCCTCAGGCGTCAGTCTTTAGTTTTATTTTTTTTAAGACGGATTAAAATTTGAGGCGTGAAATTTTTCTGCCCTTGTGAACTAAAACAGAGCACAAATTATAGGTCTACAATTCAACTTCTCTAGAAGGTCCAAGGCCCACCTCCCAAACCCCTAGGATTTCCATGGGGGGGGGGCCACATCAAGGCCCCGTCCTCCACGCTTCGCCTCCTCCTCCCCCTTCCCTTCCTCCTTCCCCCTCCACCACGCAAAGCCATTCCCTCCCCTTCTCCTCCCTAATTAAAAAGGTGATCCCTTTTCCCTTCTTTTCCTGCTTCGTCTAGTCTCAAAATGATTTCAGATAATGAAGAAGTAGGCTTTTCCCTCCCCTTCAATTTGATGTTTTTCAATTCTTTAATGGCGGCAAAGTTTTTTTTTTTTGATGCTTTATTTTTTTGGTGGGTGGCTGGGTTTGTTTAGATGGTGGACTCGAGGCCGGCGGTGCCGTCTTGGTTGAGCGCGGCGTCGAGGGTGGACTTCGACGGCGTCGGCGTCGGTGCCGGAACAGACGGTGGCGGCGGGTCGGCGCTGCGGCAGGGGGCGGTCAGTGATCTCGATATGGGGTTCGCGGAGCGGGCCTTCTCGGCGGCTGGGGCGGCGGTGCTCTCCGCCGTCCTTGTCAATCCTCTTGATGTTGCCAAGGTTTTGTTTTTGTTTTGGTTGCTTTGTGAGCTTTGCCATTTGTTCGAGTTTTCTTTGGATCTGTTTTTGCGATTTGGAAGGTGGATGCTTCTTGTAAATTCGCCACATTTTTCTGTTGCCTGATTGATTTGAGGTGTTAGATTATTGAATTTCACTGTGTGTATCCATGTTTGCAGACGAGGCTTCAAGCCCAAGCGGCAGGAGTGCCATACACGCAGTACAACCACCATATAAGCGCGGAGATGGCGGCTCTTGGGCCACACTCGGTAGCTTCCTTCGTTTTCATCTTTGTGTTTTACTTTGTCGTAATGGAAAGTTAAATTTTTTTAAAACAGCTCACATATTCGCCCAGAATTGATCATCTTAAGTTATGTTTGGATAATATTGTAGCGATTCTAATTGTGTTATAATAGAAAAGGATATTTTTTAATGAGGCAAAAGAGTTATATTTGACTATATTGAAGTAATAGTAATGGTTTGCAATGTTTTTAGGCTACATGTGAAAATGATTCATTCAATCGAGCCAGTTTATGACTTGTTTAGGATATTCTGCTAATTTCCGCGAGGCTAGATGAAGTAAGGTTCATGGTTTTTATGAGGAAAGTTTTGGACACATTTCATATCCTGGCTTGTTCATTGATTTCACATTATATTTCAGCCTCGTAGACTAACAAGTTGTTGTGAAGTACGGGAAGTCCAATAAATTTTTTGGCTGGCGGCTTCAATTCTAGTTTTGGAAAATGAAAATTAAATGACAGTGTTTATTGTGAATATTCTTTTGTGCACTCAGATTTAATGCTGTGTACATTTGTCGTGTCTAATTTCATTTTACTATGTCAAGAGAGCTATTGGAAGGGGAACAATTAGATAGCAAAAAGCCATTGAAGCTGAGCATCGAATTAGTAGATTTTTACTTCCAAAATATAACTGTTGTATTCAGAATACCTCTTCCTTGCATAGCTTCAAAGGCTTGGCCTGCTTGCTGTGTGCACGTATATATACTAATACATGATTTGCAATTTTGTAGGCTTTTGTTGTTAGCATACTCAATTTGATGATGCATTGTTAATCATCTTTACTTTCTAGCTTTCTATGATGTTTTTGTTATCTCTTAGTTAAATTGGTGATATCTTTTGTAGATATTTCCAGATTTTCGCTGCTCTCCATCATGTACCCGCGGGAATATCCTTCGTATTGGACCTTTTTGTCCTCCTGACTGTTTTCGGTATAAGGGAACACTGGATGTTTTCTATAAGATCATTAGACAGGTTATATCTCATTCATATTTACATTTTGGAATAGCATAATTTTAGTCTACTTACTGGAAGCAATTAGATCTGAATTAATAAATCTTGAGGAACTATTTGTTGGAAGTCTGACAAATTTGTCCATGCAGGAAGGAATTGCAAGACTTTGGAGAGGGACGAATGCAGGATTAGCATTAGCTGTGCCAACTGTAAGTTTTCGTTGCTGTTGCTAGTGACCTAGTTGCTGTCTGCATTTCTGTATGTCTTAAATTTGTACTGTTTTTCAATATAGCTGCAGAAAGGACAATGTTTGATTGGTGCATGAATAATATGGATAGATTGTAGTACTGAAAAAAAATATTTTTTTCATGAGATTGGATGGCCTGCCCCCGGGGTAGGAAAATTTCCTGCCTACAAATCAATCTGAATTATCTGATTACAAGGACGGTCTAAATTAAACCAGACTTAAAAAAAAAAAAACAATTCTCATCATTGCGGGCAGCTAGACCTCATTGCCCACTGGTGAGTAATGCAAACTGCAAGATAACTTGAGAAGAAAAGACTCACAAAAATTCCTTCTTCTCTATAATCTTACTCAAAGTCACAAAGAAGATGAGTAAGTAGTAGCACAAAATAAAGATATAGCACACAACAAAGAAAAATTCATATACTCAATAATGATAGATTATGGCAAATAGCTTACAATACTTGTATTTATAGGGAATACATAATAATCCTACTTGGACTAAAAAAATAACTAAGACTCCAACTTGTATAAAAAACAACTAATTATGACTCAAATAAAAATCCAAATAAATATTTACTCTAAACTATTATAAGATTCAAATATTAGTATAACTAAAATTTTTTATCTTAAACACTTCTAATATAATTAGAAAATATACTAATTAATAAAAATTGAATATTGTCTGCCATCAGTCTCCTTTAGTTGAAAAAAACTCATCCTTAAGTTTTGAAAGAAATCAATATGTAAAATTTGTTGAATGAAGACTATATGGAGTGTTTTTAGCATTATATAATAATGAATTAAACTTGTGTCATCAATCCCCTCTTCAGAAAAAAACCTCGACCTCGAGTTTACAGCTTCATTATCTGACTAATAGTAAACTCGCATTTAAGAGATAAATTTTCTATCTAATCACTCTAATAATATTGAATCCGAACTTGACAACTCAAATTTTAAATCAGAATCTTCGAGTGATCATAAATAACATCTTGATAATATGGATCCTCATAAGGCTTTTCAATCAATAAATCCGATTTGGATAGAACTCTTAGATCTTTAAGCAATGAGGAAGGAGATTCTTTAAGCTCCTTTGTAATAACCAAATTAATGATTTTCTCTTGTGGCTCTTCAACTATAGTGTCTGTACATTAAGTGTATCAATTTCAAGCGAAATAGGATGAGATCAATTGTCTAGCACTCGAGTTCCAACCAATTCTGAAGGATTTTGGATTCTTCTCAGTAGTAGTAGTGTGAAGGGTTGAAAGAGTTTGAGTAGGCCATATAAATGGGGCATTCATTCAATCCAATTAATGAGGAGTTCGACCAGCCAGCCACATTGCATAAAATCTATCAAAACGTTCATTAAAATTTGACAGACAATGATCATGAGATTTCATCCTGGTCTCATCTCTCTTTTGGCGATTGTTTGATTCCTCTAATGTGTGCAAAATAAGATCTAACATATGCTCTATTGATGATGGAGTATTGAAAGTCTCTCCTCGTTTAGGATCCATAATTGACGAACGCGGATGCCAATAAATGTATACCAATTTTTTTGGCTATTTTCCTTCTTTTTTCTTGTTTGGCCATCCTTTGCTTCCCTGGTTAACTTGAACCGAAGGGGAGAGGGGTTAGGAAGCTGATGAAGACCAAATGAACACCAAGAGCGGAAAAACAAACGACGATGAAAAGATGTGGAACAGCGACCAAGGCGGTGAAGGGGATGGAGTCCGAGGCGATCAAGGGCGAGGGCAGAGCAACGACGACCAGCCTAGGTCAAGGCCAACCACAGGGCCTGAGCAAAAGCGATGCGACGATGCTAATGAAATGGTGGCGATGATGTTGGTTGAGGCGATGGCTGTGACGAGGTCCATGGCGAGGACAACAGCAAGGAACAAAGCGTCATTGTTCCCTGGTGTGGCAAGCAGCGACGGTGGTTGGGTGGCCAATGACCGACGACGCGTGTGGATGAGCATAGACAGCAAATCCTATAGTTGGCCAGCAACAACGACTCGGGTGCCAATAGATTTTGATGACGACAGCTGGCAAAGGACGCGGGTTGGAAGAAAAGGCGTCTCCTTTTCAGCGGGTGGGTTGTTGGCGATCCAATGGCAAGCCAACAGAGGGTGGGTTGTGGGTTGTTGAGGGCAAGGGAAACTAAAACGGGCACTTGAGGCAGCACTTAGTTGCTGGAAAGGCACCAGAAGTCAGCGACGCACCGGATGATGATGGTATAAAACAGGAGCACCAAGCATCGAAATTGCTCTTAATTCCACCAATTAATGCAAATTGCAAGATAACTTGAGAAGAAAAGACTTACAAAATTTCTTTTTTCTCTATAATCTTACTCAAAATCACAGAGCAAATGAGCATGGAGTAACACAAAGTAAAGATATAACACAAAATAAAAAAATTTTATGTATTCAATAATGATGGATTATGGCAAATAACCTACAATACTTGTATTTCTAGAGAATACATAATAATCCTATTTGAACTAGAAAAAATAACTAAGACCCCCAACTTGTATAAGAAACAACTAATTATGACCTAAATAAGATTCCAAAACGGCCAGGTCTGGATGTGCGACCACATCTGGCTGCGCGGCTTGGTGTAGCCACGACTGGCCCTAGCCAAATCTGTCCAGACAGTGGCTGGATTTGACCACTGGCCACGGTAGGGGAGGGGTGGAGTTTAATTTTTATTTTTACTTTAAAGATGCAATCAATGTGGGCCGTCCTTGTAATCAGACATCCCATATTGATTTGGGGAGGAAATTTTTCCTTCCCCGGGCTCCTATAAACTTCTCTTTTTATCTTGGTGTATACGTTTGCTTTAAATCTTCTTTCACAGCTACTCTATAAAGACAACTTAAGTTTGAAGAAGCTTTTGAACTTTTCTACTTATTTATCTCAAAGTTTTAACTAATCATGCCTTTGCGTATTCCCCTTCATTGTAAAATATGGCTATCATTGCTACTATATTAAGGCTACCTGAGAATGTGTAGAAATGTCTTTATTACTCCATCAATCTTTCATTAGCTCCTTAATATGTTTTTTAATGTGTAATAAAATTCTTAATCATGTGGTTATATAATAACAGGTTGGAATATACTTACCATGCTATGATATTTTCCGCAATTGGATTGAAGATTTTACCGCAAATAATGCTCCATATTTGACAGCATATAGCCCTTTAGTTGCTGGATCGATGGCACGATCACTAGCATGCATTGCTTGCTCGCCTATTGAACTGGCCCGCACTCGGATGCAGGTATTTAATCAGTACATTAAAATATGATAGTGCTTCAACAGTTAAAATTTTGAGTGTGTACATTGATGGTACTTTAAAGATAATTGGTTATAAGTATCCTTGAATGAACTTTTTTGCATGGTCTTGTGTAATAAATGATCTCATAAGAAGTGTGCCGAGATTGCCTAGCTAATTCGTATGTCAATATGTGCTCCTGAAAATTGAGTTGATGAGTTGGTCCTTTCAATTGATTGTAAGGTAAGAAGGATGGGCCAAATAATTTTTCATGCATGCACAGCTGCTGGCTTTTTTAACACTTATGCATGTGGATACAGTTCACCTTGATGTTTATAATGGAAGATTGTAAGATGGAAATTTAATGAAAGAAGAAGTTGTTGATTTTGTACATTATCTCATTTTGAGATCTTAGGCTTTGGCATCATCATCATCATATACTTTTCCTACTTGGATGGACGTCAAGAGATGATTGCTGATCGAGAAATATTACTAGTCATCTTCCATACCAAGCTGATTAATAAAGGCGGAACTAACTTAATTTTTCTTGCAGTAGTTTTTGAATTATTCTTTTCATTTCCAAAATTTTTTTGTAAGGCATACAAAGAGATGAAAGTTGGAGCAAAGCCACCAGGCCTGTGGAAGACTTTGCTGGGCGTTCTTTCATCTGTTAGAAATTCAGCTAATCTGCAAAATGGTAGGCCCTTTGGATCCTTTTTTCTTTTCCACTTCCTTTCCCTGGTGACCTAATTTTTTCTTCCATGTGTTGATTTCACCAGTTAATGGATACCGAATCTTGTGGACTGGCGTTGGTGCTCAACTTGCTCGTGATGTTCCCTTCTCAGCCATTTGCTGGTCAACCCTTGAACCAGTGAGTACTTTCATATTCTTTTTTATAATTCTTAAGGTGGCAGTGGTGTTGCATCATGCCTTTGCATGTCATTTGAGCTGTGTGTTGTCTTCCAGATTCGACGAAGATTGCTTGGATTGGTTGGTGAAGAGGCCAATGCAGCGAGCATCTTAGGAGCCAACTTTTCTGCTGGATTTGTAGCTGGAAGCCTTGCTGCTGCGGCTACATGTCCATTAGATGTTGCCAAAACCCGAAGGCAAATTGAGGTTGGCCTATACCATCCATTATCATCCTGAATTTTTATTACTGTTTGATTATTGTAAAAACTCCTGGCTCTTTTAGTCTGTTGGTTTTCTTTATCGGTTTTGGTGAATTTTGGTTCTTGTATGTTCAAGTAACTTTGTTTTGTATGTTTGTACAGAAAGATCCAATCAGGGCATTGAACATGACAACTGGGGAAACTCTCAAAGAAATTTGGAGGTTTGTGACTCAGTTGGTTTAGACATTCTAGTAGCTTATATTTCAACAACTATCAAATTGGACATATGGCATGTTTTCAATATCTTTTCAATCATACTTGGTTGACCTTGAATAAATTCTATGACAGGGATGGAGGAATGAAAGGTTTGTTCATGGGTGCTGGACCAAGGGTTGCGCGAGCAGGCCCATCAGTTGGAATAGTGGTTTCTTTTTATGAAGTTGTCAAGTATTATTTGCATCACAGCCGATCAAATTCATGACTGCAAGAGGGAAGAAAAATGGAATATTTTGACCATACTGACAAAGAAACTGATTTTTTGTTTGAATTCTCTAACACAAAAATTGCACTTCGTGCTGTGCCGACGTCAAGAAAAGGATGGTCTCACAACCTGAGATTCAATGAAGAAATGTGTTGTGACTTGATGAGCGAGCAGTGGCGTTTTGACCACACTGGAAGCTCTGCTGCAAGGTCTGCTCCGAGGTGTTGAAAGTTTTGCTCCGAAAATAAGGTCATTTGCTTTTGCTAACAAAGAACAAGCTGAGGCCTGTTCATCTTTTCCTCACTTTTTGAAATAAATTTTGTTAGCTTTAAAATCTTTATTGAGATTTTCTGTAGTCTTAAACAATATATAAGCCGAATGAAATTATATTGTCATGGTGCAGAAATTTTGTAGTTGCCATGCATCTTTTGGAAGCAGAGTGATGGTAGCCCTCCCTGCTTCCTCTGTTTGCCTGAATGTGAACGCTTTAGCATGCTCTATATATACCCGTTTCCAAGCTTTCCCATCATGTCAACCATGTAAGTATATTTGTAATTACACGTGGTGGACTAAATTCGTGATAATTAAGTCCATGCTTAGTGTTTTACGCATTTTAGGTTCTTTAATTTTGTCAAATTGGGTTGTCCAGCTACGGTAGGTTGGAGGTGATCATGGTCACAGTCAAATGGTGATCTCATGCATTTAAGAAAGAATGCATGCTCTTTCGTTAAAGAATGTTTGCATCTGTCTTTTCATTATGGAACTCATGGTAATGAAAGATCTCAAATACCATTAACGAGACATGAATATTTGGATACAAACTTTCAGTACTCGAGATATATGTAGAATATACAACGCATGGATTGGCAGGTCTAAACAGGAAACATGATAAGAGGGATGACGAGTAGTAATGGCAAAGAGTCCACAGATTATAAGGTTTTCGACCATTTCTTGCTTATCCAAACCGGGCCAATGCCCGACGCCATCAAAATAGCTTGTAAGGCGAGGTAGCGTCCATGGGGTGGATGAGATATGTGAGCACCAAGGCCGCCAACATTAGAACATAAGCAATTCCTTGATCGATTACTGTCCCTGCATATTTCCCACCATTACAAATATATATTTAAGAGATCAGGCAATGCTATGTAGAAAACAATAAGAGTTTAATTCAGATCTAGTACTGAGTTGTGTTATACTCCCGAGAAATCCAGCCTTATGCATGGTTTGAAATTGATAAAAGTGTTTTGGATTCAGAAACATGAGCGGAAGCGATCTGCTCAAGGGGTGAAGCGACTCAACAAACAATCAATCTCAATGAGGCATAGGCAGACATTTGTGGCTAACAGTTTTATGATGTAGAGAATATTCATGAAGAAGATGATCAGATGGGGAATGGAGATGAATATGTTACGGGCATTTATATAAAGTGCACGGGTAGTCTATGCATATATAAGATGAATTGTGAACAGTTACGAATAGATCAATATACATCCAAGCTTTGAATTAGTAGAATGCAGTAAATCGTGAATAAGTTCATGCAAGAGAAAGAACAATTGCAAACTCCGAACACAAGTTTAATGGCCAAATTTATAGAAACGAACATTGTAGTCTCTTGGTGTATAGAAAAGAACACCCACCGTCGCTAGCAGGGGCCGGCGCCGGAGCCTGCGCACGTACAGCAGGCAAGGCATTGGTAAACACCAATGCTGCCACCGCCATTACCACCCCAATGTTGGCTCGGGACACTGCCATGGATCTAGCAGCCGCTAAACCTTGCTGCAAAAGTGCAGAAAGAACAGATCTGAAGGGAACGAGAAGATGCGCTCAAACAGTACTGCTAGAGAGAGAGAGTGCGTGTGTGTGTGAGAGGGTAGCTTGGCATGGCTCCCCTTTATGCTTGCTGTCGAGTGGAGGTAGATCGGCCCGTTTCTGGGTTCTCTGGGTCGGTCTTGGTTCAAACTATTTTTTTAATTAAAAATCTTTGTTTGCACTAATCATCTTTTAATGTTCTCAAACGTGTTTTTGCAATTTCGGGTAAGAAAACCAAATACTTTTCTATAATTAAACTGGTGTTAAAATACAGTGGATTTAATTTGCAAGCTGATACGTAGGGCAGGTAATAAGATTAAAGGCCATGGATTTTTTTGGTAGACGGGTCGGGTCGGGTCGCGTGGGCTAGCCAAAATATCCGACAATGGGACCCAAATGGGGATGTACCATGTGTAGACGCAGGCTGGCTGATTGGACCGGAGTGGCAGGATTGGGGACCATGCACGTATGCACCATACAAAAATGTATTTTCTTTTGTATATATTCTAACATCAATTTAATAAATGTACCCATTTTTTCTGCAAATTATTTGCCCTTTTTTTACTCGTTGAATTATTGCGGGATAGTACAGCACAAATCTACTCTCAGAAGTGTATACTATACAGTATAATCCCGTCATTTTAACGTATTTAATTACTTACATATTAGAGAATGATTTAAGCTAGGATCTGCGTAATCAAGTTAACTGAGTTCAACATAAAATAAAACTTAATGCTAAATGGTTATTTGGGAAAAAAGCTTAATAATAAAGCGTTGCGTTAGGGCTTTAGGCTACATACTACTACTAATCAATTGGCTATTACATGTTTAAGTTTGTGTAAGCGTAGTTAACCAGCATGCAATGAGAAAGGCAATGATATATTACTTCCAAGGATTATAAATTTATAAGGTACCCACCCCTTTTGTGGAATTTGATTTTTCTTGACTAAAGTAGGTGCTACAAACTCGATTATAGTAGGTGCTACAAACTAAATCTTGCAATTATATATTGAGTAAAGTGTTGATGACATAACTTGCATAGATAAGAAAAACTTTAAAAAAACTAATCGAATGGTGTCCTTCACAAATCTCATCAAATATTCATCGATATGCCGTTTCTTAGTGTAAATTATTAAGTTAATTAACAAACTTTTTGCAAAATTGCAACCAATTCTAATTGTTGTAGGCAAATGGGCCTTGGCATATATCCGTGGAGAATGGGCTCACATTTTGCATGCACCTTTGTGGACCTAGAAGCTTGTAGCTATAGGTACGCGACCCAGCTCGCTGAATGATAATAATCACCGATTAGTATCAGTTAATTAACAAATTATCGAGGCAAAAAATAGCAGTGCCGTGCGTGGGTACAATAACCAATAATCAATATCGGTACAAAACAATAAAAAATATTAGACAGTCGTCCTCTTAAAAAATAATATTTTATGCATGGTCATTCAGTTTTCAAAATAATATAAAAATAATAATAACAAAATAAAAAATATTAGTAGATGATTAAATAAAGATAATTTTAAAAAGTATTTATAGGAAATTTTTTGAGTAAAAGGATCAAAATTTATAGGAAAATTTTTAAAAAGGAAAAAGTGCAACCTTTAAATATAATCTCTTAATTTGAAGAATCACAATCTGAATGCTTAGTTTTAATAAAAAATGCATCCTATAGAAACATTTTTTACAAAAGAATCCCTTTAGAGTAAATATGAGAAAAAAATCATTTTCTCGTTATAATTAAAAATATTAGATTAATGAGGGTTATTTTAGTGAGGTATGCGGTAATAGCTCATTCACAGAAAAAACATTCATAAAAAAAAATACAAAATCTTTTTAAAGAACATTAATCAAAACGAAGATGTAAAATTACTTGTTATTTCACAATCCGGTAATAACTTAAAAGTTGGAAATATCTGCATGTATTAGAAGACGTGAAATTATGTGAATGTTGGCGTCCATATTGAGGGACTTATAATTTTCTGATAACAATATACCGAATCTTACTACTTTATTATTATACACACTTAAATTTGAGCTACCTAGAAAATAGTTCCGTCTCCTAATTAACATCAATTTGATCTTTTATTCACAGGAAAATTAGTAAACGATATTTCAAAACTAATTTAAGATTTACTATATAATATATTAGAATTAAAGGGTGGATAATTTGACTTATATATATATATATATATATATATATATATATATATATCGAGTGGTTTAGTATAGTTTTGAATACATTTTATAGTTCTTATTCTTTAGTATTGCCAATGGGTAAATTGGATACCCAACCCAACCCAACCTAAAAATATTAGCCCAAGTCTAAGCATAATAGGTTTGGGTATAGAGATTCTGTTTTTATTAGTACTTTTTCATGTCACGTGTGAATTTGGATTACCAAGGATTTGATCTTAAATTAAATTTTAATTATTCTTTATATAATATTGTATGAAATAAAACTATTATCCAAAATATAGTATATTTTAATTATAAATAAGAAAAACTATCATAAGATTTAAATTTTTTTTGTATCAATATTATAAAAATGTATGCAATATATTTATTATCTCTTTGGATACAGCTAATTTGGATCCGAGTTTTGTAAATGAGGTTAAGGTTGGGTTCAGGTTTAAATTAAATAAAATTATTTGTACACATTGGAGTTTGGGTTTAGATTTTCAATATAATATTGGGTTTGGATGATACAAAGCCCACACCACCCTCTAGCAAATTTGCAAATACTTGTTAACTAATCGAAATAAGTGGAATTTGTTAATGTCCGATCAAGATGGATGTTGGGAAATAAAGCTATGATTGTTGGTTCTTTGTGTTGCATAGGCACACAAAATTCGTGACGGTAATAAAAGGGGGTATTATCGGGCGGACAGTGAAAAAGTGCACTATTGAGCCATGCATGTGCCTTGCGAGGCGGGTTTTGTAGGACTTTTGAGTAACGGTATTTGGCTAAAATAGCCTTGCACTCGGGTTGTACATTATGGACATTAAAAGTGGTTAGATACATAACAAATAAATTAGATACATGAAGCACTATGCTAGATATTTGTTATTTTGCTGCACTATTATCAAGCTTATGTGCGTTGATCGTGATCGAAGTCGAGTAGCCTATTGTGCTAATCCAATAAGAAGGCTGGCCAATTCATGAGGGAAGGAGGCGCTGCACGATAGGTTTCGACCGTGAGCCGGTCTTCCTGCGTGACAGGTAACTGTTGGCAACACTAGAAATGAAGTATTGGTGTACGATTCTTAGTTGATGCCTTCGAGCCGTAACATTAGCCAAATGGTTGAAAATTTAAGCAGAGGAATTTATATTTAGGCTAAATTTGCTTGCCACAACTTCATTGTATTAAATGTGACCTCTCTGAGAGGCAAGTGAGCAAGAGATGCGCAAAGGTCGAAGGGTCATGATCATGGAATTCATGGCGGCCCTGCTTCACACATGACCATCACATTTCACAAGGACTGCTTCAACTCAATATCCAGATACAATGCCTCGGCGTCCCCATAGCATTCTATCATTGTACTTCAATAATATTTTCATGTCTTCTGGATGGAACAGACCTCTTAATTATGAGAGGGATTGCACGAGGCCTTAATTAATTTGACTTTTTATGTATGAAATGAAAGATATATTGTATTAAGAGGTTATATGTATCTTGCTAGCTAAGTAATGCCATCCTTTTACATAATTAAAGGCGCAAGATATTATATATATCATCAACAAAATGTAACTATCATGCAAGATATTATATTTGAATATGGTAATTTTCATGTTACAAATATATATATATATATATATATATATATATATATGTGTGCGTGTGTGTTGGAAATTATCAATTAATTTAACCAGTTCGTTGACAAAAAATTCCACATTTTTTTAAAATTACAACCTTATAGTGATTGGTCATAGGTTAAAAGGTGTTACTATTTACTTTGATGACTCATACCTCCTCACTCAGTATAAATATGTGTACTATAGTTGTTCAATACGACAAGAGTGTAAATAATGTAAGATACAACGTATTGTGATAATTCTGATAATCTTGGTTTGCCCTGTGGATTACAGTATTTTTTATTAAAAAATTTATCAAAGACTTGAGGGAATTTTTGCAGCATAATCAACAAGGTAACTAATTTATGTTAATTTTTAAATTCAGATTAAATATGTTTAATCTACAACATATGGCAACCATATTATTGAAACAATCTTTGAAGCAAGAGTCCAGTATAGAATATTGCAAATTGCTAGTTTACGTGGTATATTTTCTTTGTAGTAAGTACTTATACTCGAAACCAACACATTAAGATTCAATGTGGCAATATAACATAATGTCAGGACCATGATAATGCCCTCAACATTATGTGTTTTCTAGTAAGCCATGAAGGATGTGTTTCTAGTAATAATCAGATCATGATGACAAATTATAATACTTTTTAACATTTTTATTCGATTTATAGCCTGTTTTTTAAAAATTAACATTGGATTAGCCAGTTTTTTAAAGCTCAAGTCCATATAATATAATGTATTTCGTTAGTATTTAACATTTTCTACGTTATATATATAAAGATGTAAACAAGGCAAACTTACTTGCAAGCATTTTACGTTCGGTTCGATTCAACTTAAATTTGTGCTCGAAAAATATTCAGCTCGAAATGGATAATTTGTTGAACAATGAATAAAACTTGAGCTAAAGAGTGTTTGGTTTGGCTTGGCTCAAAACTCGAGTTTGATGTGTTCAAACGCAAAAAAAATATTCGGCTCAACTTGGCTTGTCAATACTATTGAGGTCACATTGAACTTATATAGTATTGGAAAAATTTTTTGATTATATATAAGTCGAGTACGAGCCAAACACAAATATTCGTTTAGCTCGAATTTGGGTCGAAAACATAGCGAGCTTAATACGAGCTAAGCCCAAACACTATAAATTTTGGATAAGCTCTGGCTCGACCCATTATACATCAAAGCTCATAAAACACTCAAACAAGCTCAAGCATATCTACCAAAAATCACGTTAAATTCAAAAACATCCCTCTGGGCTCCTTTTCACCCCTACTTATATATATACACGAACATTATAATCTTTTATGTTACGCCTGTGAACAAAGTACAGGTAAGCATGATCTCTTAATTAGTAAACGTTACTTAGGATCCAATCTGAGTAATAATATTGAAGGCACAGGTATACGATTATAGTACTTAAGACGATTGTTTCGCATATATAAATATTTAAACTTTAGTTTACATATCAAATCTTCTGATCATGATCATTATACATGACACAATACACTCTTTAACAATATACATCTCATCTCTCTCTCTCTAGTACTGTTCATATATATAACACAGAACGTAAATACACACACAAAAATATATATGCATATCCATAAATATACATAGCTGCCATGTATATATATACATAAGAGCAGTATCATGCAAATTATATTCTTAACTGCTTGATTAATAAACTAAGAGCAGGAAGGCCAGACAAAGGCTCCCATGGCAAACTTGCGCTTCTCATGCACATCGCCGAAGATAGGAAGGCCGTACTGCCGGAGAAGGCAGTCGAGCTTCCACTCCGGCATGGCTTCATAGTCGGCTTTCACATATCTTGGGTAGTGCAGAGGCATTTGAAAGGCCACAGAGCCATGGGCGCTGCCACACCTCTCCCCTCCGGCGACCTTCGGCAAGTGCACCTTCCTTCCCTGGTCTGTAGTTACCCCCATTTGATTGGGCAGAGAGCCCATCATGTAATATATGAATGTGATGTCTCTCTCTCTCTCACTGTATTACTAGAGCTAGGATATAGTTTCTCAAACTTGGTGTGGATTGATGTGTAGATGAGAGACCCGACGACGTAAATATAGGCCGCCGTTGGGTTAGAGGGTAAGGCATGAGAATAAGACCACTCTTGAATGATTAATGCATATCATCATTCATATAGTTTGTCACATATGTGGGTGTTGTGATAAATCAATGAAAGTGGGGCCGTTTTTGAGGACTCGATAGATTTCGTGGCTTGGAGAACAACATGTATATACTAGTGGGGGTATTTTATTGGCGCAAAATGTTAGAGGGAGGAGAGTGAGAGGCATTTAGTGCTCACCAACACAATGTCATGTTGTGCTAGTGGTATGTGTTTGATTGAGATTGAAGCTTGGTTTTTCCGGTTAATAATTTGCATTTCGCTTAGGATATCTTCGTGATGCAATTGTGAAGGTGCATGCATAAATGACATATGGATGGATTGAAGAGGAAGCAAATTAAGCTGACTTATCTCGAAACTTGGTGAAGATGGTATGGTCGCGTAGGCTGTTAAGCTGCAATTTAATGTTAAGAGTTGGAAGTCGGAACTCATGTAATGTTTGGGACGAATATGTATGTCCTATGAAAAATTTAGAATGTGTAAAATCAAAATACCCACAACCAAAGCTGCACGTAAATTGGCCAATCTGGGTAGGATATATAGGGGGGAAATAAATCAAACTGAAAAAATTTTAATTCAATACTCCAACTACAAAAGCAGAAAAGTAAAAGAAAATTCAAAATTTTATCTCAAATATTTAATTTCTCTTCAAGCCACCCCCTTATATAAATAATTTCACGAGGGTCCCTTAACTTCATAAAAAAGTTATTGCTTTGTCTAATTTTTTCGTATGTTACCCGGACTGAAGGTAATCGATTAAAATATTGCCGCAAGAGAACATTTGATCAACCCGATTGAATTTTCAAGTGTTAGAATGACAGCAAACAGTGCCCAAAACCCAACGAATGTTTTGCAAGGGGCGCCAACCATTGTTTTTCCACAACTAGCCCCATTTGGTATCGGACAATTGGGTAAACTGGCCTCCTCTTTTGACTTCTCAAGTTTTAACTGAATGCAACCCAGCAACCGTCAAGAGCTCAAGTCATCAAACTCTTGCCTTCGTTTCTCTTGTGGAAGCAGCTATGGACTATGATTATCCCTTTGTACTATCTGCTCACTTGGGGCAATTTATCTATAGCTTCTTCAGATCCAAAATCATACAAAACATGCCTTCATAGATCTCTGCATTTTTCTTATCCTGCTTCCATATTCCAGAGGGAAGAAATTATGCCTTGCCTTTTCCTCTAATGAAAAAGTTCCATGGTATTTTAGAATATACAAGTTCTGGAGCGTTCGTTGTTAGTAAACGTCGAACCCGTTATAAATAGCCGGAATTCTTTTGTTTTCTGTTTCCATACTTCCAATATGAAATTGAACCAAATTTCGTAACATATGGGAAACAAATTCGATTGATTTTTGTCTCAGTGAGTAGAATATCCCGTACAACAAGCATATGCACAGTAAGTGTTAATGTAACGCTCAAGCAATCATTAAATATGAGAACTTGCATGTATTAGTTTAAAGGCTGGAAAATTAAACACATACACTACTATATAACTAGATTAATCACGAATAATTTATGTACTCCAAATTATCCACAACTATTGGTCATGGGCAATTAGACTATGCGAATTCCACGTGAAATTCATATTTTACATTGTTTTTAAGCATGTATTAGTACTTAATTAAGTGAACTTCATAATCTAAGTCGGACAAATGAAAAAGGTAGAAAATAAGGCCAACGTCCCAGAACGTAAAAAGATGTTATTAGTCAGAAAGGCTACAACAACTGAGTAGTACTGTTATTGATCTTTAACACAACATTCCTCCCTGATCAAACTCACAAAGAAAAACAAACACAGGACACCAAAGATCATATCAGCATATAATATATAGCAACGTTCATGGAGGTTGAAGATCATGGTCATGGTGAGTTTAGCAGGGAGACCAAAGGAACGCTCCCATGGCGAACTTCCTCTTCTGCTCCACATCTCCAGTAATGGGCAGGCCGTATTCAGCGAGAACACAGTTGAGCTTCCACTCCGGCATCTTCTCATAGTCCTCCTTGGTGTACCTCGGATAGTGAAGAGGCATTTGGAAGTTATAGGCCCCCGCGCCACACCTCTGATCTCCTGCGGCCACTGGCTGCGTCGTCGCCCCGACCTCCGCTTTGGCCCTGCTGACAGACTCCATTGGTGTCGAAAGGAGCAAAGGTAGATTTCGTGATCTTGTTTGTTGGTTTGTTTGGTGGTGGCGAGGAAGAGTTGGAAGAGGTGAGAGGGTATTTATAGGGAGGAGGGGTTTAGAGAACCAAGGATATTGGTGAGAATGTACTGGAATTCAACTCAGAGTGGGGGCAGCAGCCACAGTAACACCACTGTAAGTCGATCTGTTACTGCATCATTCCTGTAACTGCACCATTTCGTTAGTGTTGCATCGGGATTAAAGCAACATTTGCAATCCGAGTCTGATTACACAATAGTCACTTTGATATATGTATATCCAAAACTCACAATTGTTGGACGTTTATGGGCATAGACTTTTCCTTTCCTGTATTGTTGTGGTTACAAAACAGTTATTTTAGTCGGGGCTAGATTTTGTGGCAGAATAATGATATGTTCAAATATGAATATGATCTTATTATATTCTGCTAGCCGGAGAATACCCTGAGTATGAACTTTGTTTCGATGGAGTATTTTAGGGAAAACATCCGACACTTTAGGGCTGTCCGTGATCATCTTAATTAGTTGATCGAATAATAACAAATACAAACAAGAATATGTCAGATATTTGTCCAACCATTGTTGTAAACGAGAAACAAGAAATTGATGGATTAAAAATGGCAGGTAAGAAGCCGGTGAAAGCTGAGGGGGCACACAGAGAGCATGGCAGGTAGAGGAAGAAAGCCATGAGGGCCTTGCTTAGAGGCCATAGAGCTCATGCCCGCCCTGCCTGCCAGGCTGTGGAGGAAAGTGGGCAGTTTAGTCATGGAAGAGGCGCTCAGGCTCGCATTTAACACAGCTCTTTAACCTCTGGAACGCCGGCCGAGGGAGGATATTTGTTGTGGTGAGATGAAAAAACAAACTATATGATTCTCACTTTTTGCAGGTTTATTGGCTGACGGTGTTTGGTGCAAGCTGAATCCTGCTTCTGACGAGGGGTTGTTGATTTTATGGCTGGATGTTCCTCAGATTTATTTATGGACTTTGGCCACAATTGTGTTAACTTCAAAAAATTAAATCCCAAAATCAAACATAAAACAATCATTCAAATTCATTTCATATATACTAGTTTGTTCACATAATGCATATATGCCAAGTAAAAATCAGGTTTTTTTCCCGTGTTGACAGAACACGAGATTGATTTGTCAAAAAAACGAAAGAATAAAAAGTAGCTCAAAGTGCTATCGAATAGTAAGATTGCCGAATCGGACTAAACCATGGTACGTAGAATATACGATGTCGAAACATGCCCATATGCTACGTAAACAAAGCAACGATGTAGAACCCTTGATGAGCTAGTGACAAGCGGTAAACAAGGAAGCTACAAGTTTCCACCATTCGCTAGGAAGAATTTGAGGCATTTTAGGTCCTGCCTACATTGGGTCGCTGTTCAACACCCCCTTCGTATTATTATTGTCGCCATTAACGAGCTCAGTCGAGAGTTGGTTAGGATTTTGATGGTGAGAGCAACCCGAGTTTAAATTACTCTAGAAAAAAAAAGTCTCATGCTCAACTCAAATCGTACAAGTTTTATTATTTTTAATTTATTATTATTATTATTATTATTATTATTATTATTATAAGGTTATAAGAGTGCCAATTCAATCAAGCTAGACGGAATTGATTTTGTCTAGAAAAATAAAAATCAAAAGAATGAATAATTGAATGAATGACCAGGCAATCAAACAACCAATTTAGACGGCACTGGACAAACTCATAAATAATGTCTCAATCATTGTGCAGCATTCTTGATTCTTAGCCACTCACTAAGCCAACCCCCTACTATACCAATTTGTGGAGCAAGATGAGGTACCACGAACATACAATAAATGGTTCAACAAGACCACCAATAATGCATCCCATATGAACATGAACACAGAACTATAACATTTAAATAAAACTTGACATTCTGTGATCTTGCCAAGTTGAGTTGGTGGCCAATCAAGAAGGTTTATCAACTTTTAGAGGGATGAAAACACTTTATGAATTTCTAAAAACATGATATGATTGTCTCTTCTCCCTGCAACCAAACAGTTCTCCTAAAAAAAACATACAACCCAGTATTATACGACTAGGAAATACCAGAAAATGAAGCAATCACGTTAAAAGAAATTAAAAAAAACTTTTCTCTATTGAAGTATTGTACATTATGCAGATGTTCGTTCGATATCAATGTCTTTTGAAGTTTCAGAGGCCACTTTTGCTGTGAATGGCAAATCTATTAGCATGGTAGGAGGTGCAAAGTACATGCGAAGAGACATCATACAAATTATAATGCCCAAAAAGAGCTGCGTTGAAGCAGATACCAAATTAACCACTTGAAATAGAAATACAACTATTATTATTGATGGAAAGAGAGAAACAGAAAGAAAGAATCTAACCTGAATTGTTGGTTTAAAGTCAAAGAGATATACAGATACTAGCATGGTCAGTAGCATAGCCATTGATGTTGAGTAAACCTGAAGTCAGAAATTTACACTTTCATAACAGGTACGGTTCATGGAGCATCAGTTCTACCTAAAAAGGTAATATGCTAATAAACTAAGGCGCATTTAGCTCAAACTAGCTTAGTTAGAATAACAGAAAAAAACAAAAGACGTGACGTATCATTTTTTCTCTATATAAAAGAGTACACTTTACATGGCAAAAGGAGAGATAAATTTATGCAAAATTAATAGAGAATATTAGACAATACAAATAACAAGACAAAAGAGTGTGTCACCCAAGCCCTAATTGGACTGGACTTGGTTCTGAAGATAGGCTGAACTTGATCTACGCAAGATTTTGGCACCTTAAACCCTACTGGCAACAAAAACTGCAGAAGTGAAACAAGAACCTGTGACTATTCTCAGCCTTTTCAACTAAAAGCCCACGAGAATAGAAATTTCCCGTTGTGATGGCATGGTGTGTGGTGATATTGGCATACCCACTTGTATGTTCACTCCTCTTGTCATCACAAATTGCCATCTCATCCCAGCAACTAAGAGTAAGAATTTTTGCACTCTCAGTGGCGGTAACTTCTTGTCAATAAAAGACAAATTCCACATGAATGTTTAATAAAGAAGTTTATGAATGACTTTGCCCGATACAACTCTCCAAGAAGGAAACTATGAAATCGAATTTACCAAAAATAACACCATCATACACCCTATGTAATGGGCTTGAGCTTTACAAAGCCATGATCATAGGAAAGGCATTGACTTTATCTCAGACATCTAGAAGGGGAAAATAAAATTGGCCATGGAAGCACATAATAATGCTTTCTTTATATTCTGTTCGGACTCTAATGGCGTAGAAATGAACAAGGGCATACCTTAACAATGTTATCAGCAAACTTCATTAGCCATGACACAAGTAGGCCAGAAGAACCCAAGTTTAGAACAACCATCCATGTTGTTATACTGTAACCATCAAGAAGGCGTTGCCACCATGGTCCTTTTTCAAACCCAATCCTGAAATCGTCCATGAGCAGTCTTGCCATGTTGAAAATCGCTCCAAACCTAAAACCAATTATACATTCAAGTATTAATTATATCGCGGACAACAAAAAATATCATTTAACATAAATAGGAATCAAATTGTAGAAAAGCAGGAAGACATACGTATACAATTGCACATTCTGCCAATACAAACTGTCATTATTTTTCTTCATAAGAAACTCTGTATAGACACCTGCTAGAGCCGACAGGCAAGCAGACAGAACTCCCAGCAGGTACCCCTGAATTGGCGCTGAGAAAAGGGACCCACAAGAAGCTTCACCACAACCTTTTACCTAAACCACTTCAATTAAAATGTATTCAGAAAAGGGAGATGGTATTGTCTTTTTTCCATTGCACCAGTTTACCTATCAATAGCAATCATCAGATATCATATGTGCTCACTAAATACTAATAATCATAAAAAGAAAAAAAAAGTCTTTCATATCCCTGGATCAGGGATGACATAAACTGTAAATATATGTTAAAAACATAAAGTTGAGCATTGCAGTGGCCTAAGATCTAACAATATAGTAATATGAGATCCAAGTTTAGTTCAAGTTCAACGGATGATGGTAATGAGGATGACAATTTATATGTATATTTGGGATAGAAGAGACATGACTACTTGAATCAGTAGCACAGAAATATAGAGAGAAAATTAAAATTTAAAATGTTTGTGTAATGATGTAATTCTCACAATGCTAAACGTTGGACTCTGCCTATAATTGTTACTCAAATAAATCAAAAATAAAATAAAATGTATTGATCAAGAAATTCACCTGACTTGTAGTGGTTCCAACAGCTAATAGTATGATTGCCATCCACTGCAGGTTTGACAACTTCTTCCTCAAAAAGAGCCTGCAGAAAATGTCCTTAACTTTTGAAAAAAGAAATGGCAGAAAAAAATCTCCATTGTTCAGCAGGAAGGCACTTGAAATTTCCTGAAATTGATGAACCAGTGGCTATAATCTAATAAAGCTGCTAATAGTGAAAATCAAGCAGAAATTTTCATTCTCCATCGTTCAGCAGGACTCATTAGACAGAGCTTAACTAAGGTCTCTTGGCAGAAGAAGAGATAAATGAGCCAATTAACTAAACATTCTGAAACTAATAAATACTCTACAAACATAATCCTTTAGGCCATAAAAAAATAGAAGCACGGCACTTCAAACAGGTCGAATGTTATATCAAGACATCGCTTATATCTGAAATAATATTTCAAATGAATCCATGTGCCTTTCAAGACTCCTATAAATTGACTAGGACAAGCGATAACCTATTAAGCATACAGAGAAGGTCTTATAGTCAATCATCTGCCAATTAAAAAAGTAATGTGCTTGCAAGCACTCTTCCCTTGTACTGTCATAATTATTGCTCGGATTTGTCAGTGAAACTGCATAGAAGATGTACACACCTGAACATGAGAGCAGTTGTAACAATCTTCAAATTACCCATGATCTGATAGGTTGAAGTATCCACAAAAGTCAATGTGGAAAATTGGACATTGTTGTGAACCAGGTAGATAATAGAAGGTATAGGAAATAATCGAATGCTCTTCCAATCAGTACTCATCCTTGGTGGTGGCGAGCTTCTACACTCTGTCCATAGAAGAAAACTGGAGACTACAAGCTACAGGTAGATGGGAAGTGAGAGCAGAAAAATATCCAAAATATCTAAAATCGCCCCTCCCCCCACAAAAAAAACAACGTGTCATCTTGAGCAGCTTAGTATACTTTTCAGTTGGAATGACGAGATTTATTTCTAAGACTTACATCAAAATTTAAGTTTTGATAACGAGAAGAATGTACCTTAAACACTTCAGCAAGAAAGGGAACCGTGGCATAATCATATCTGTAGCCGCCGTTGCTTTGCGAAAGAGTTGTCAAAATTCCCTGCACGGACAATGCAGACATAGAATTCATTAGCAGATGACATAAACCCCGAAAAGTGGCACTCGCAAGCAAGCGCATCTATGCGGAGCAGATGAAGGCAGCTCAGCCGATAGAAGCCAATACTTGGGGATGGAACGAAAACTAATGACACACATACTCACAACTAATACAAGAAAGAGGTTTCACAACATTAATTAACAAAAGCACCAGATCCGCAACAAGAAGACCCCCATCCTAAAGATGGAAGCAAGGATGCAAAGGCCCTCGAGCACATAACAGTCAGTCCCACAACAGGAAGCAATAGTTGATGTGGAGTAAAAAACCAAACCAACCGACCAACCTGGGAACTGGTGAGGAGGGTGAGAAGCAGAGCCACAACGTACCACTCCATCCTCGCATCACATTTCTTCGCACATGCACATCAATCTCAATTGATTGACACCATCTCATGTCACTGCATCCTAAAGAAACATCAGTATGCTCAAATTCCCCCCCATTAAACTGTCCTCCATTCTAACTACTTCTAAACCCACCAAATTCAGAATTTTTTATTTTTAAAAAATAAAATAAAATCAAATAAAATGGCCAGAACCAACATGGTGGCTGAATCCTTGAGAATATCGACTCCCAATGTACAGAAATTAGGATGAATCAGAGAGGAGATTAAAAGAGGAGACTGATTTAAACATTATTGGAATCCTTAAGGATCATCGCTTTTCTGGTCTACATACCATGCCGGACAAAACTTGCTGGGCGACCGGAAGGAGGACGAAAGGCACTGGTCCTGTCCATGTCCGAATAGTCCGATTTAAAAGGACAATTAGGCTTGCGTGTTTGCCGCCGAAATTCGGACTGCCAGTTCTAATCAAGAGTGCATGAGCCTAATGTTTTACATAGTTTTTGTTTTATAAAAACAGTAAATAAAATTATGCCATGATAATGTGTGTACTACGTACGTACGCAAAAATACTTTCATGTACAAATAAAAATATTACTTAAGTTTTTAATTAAAGTTTTTTACCCGATCAGGGTAAGTTTCTAATTTTATTCATTGTTTAAATAATTTAATTAATATCATGTCTAGAGTATTTTGGTCATTTACCTAAAATACCGATTTTACCTGATTTATCCCGATTCTGAATTAGATTTAAATCGGTCAAAATCGGGGTAACTCGGCTGATTTTAAAACCGATTCGAGGCCGGCCGATTCGACCCCTAAATCCGATCAAAACACCGCCGATTTGGAATGAAATCGGTCAATTTGTGCAACCATTGTTCTAATCAAGAGTGCATGAGCCTAATCTTTTATATAGTTTTTGTTTTATAAAAACAGTAAATAAAATTATGCCATGATAATGTATCTACTGTGTACGTATGCAAAAATACTTTCATGTACAAATAAAAATATTACTTAAGTTTTACGAGGGAAAATATTTTATAATATTATCAAGTAGTTGAAAATTCAAGTTTAATTATAAAAAAATAAAAAATGTATAAATCATCTAAAATACCTTAATTTTTTAAAAAATTTAAAAAATGAACTCAAAACATAAAAATAAAAATAAAACAAAATTTCATGCTAAGGCATGACCACTTGTCCCTGCTATGGCAACCCCTTAGTCTATGGTGGCCATATCCGATTACCCTTTTTTATTATCTACATAACCAAATCTGGTCAGCCAAAGTCATTTGCCCTAAAATAAAAATATATATATTATTTTTTATTTTATCTTTTTATAATTTTGAGTTAGGTTGTTTTAATTTTGCCTATTGCCTTAAATTATTTTTATTTTATTTTATTTTTTAATAATTTTGAGTTGGGTTATTTTAATTTTTCATTTTATTATAAAACCAGCCCAATGCCAGTTTTGGTAATTAATTTAAAATTTCCCACCATTTTAGTAATATTAAAAAATCCTCTTTTTTATAAAAAATCCTTAAACTATATATAAAAAGAAAAAAACAGACAAACGAACTCCACTCGGCTCACTCAAACAACGCCCCGAATTGGGGTCCCAACTTAGGCTATTCCCATTCCAATGTATAATGAACCGTTTTCGTCAAATAAAGAGCAGGGCCAGGCTATTCCCATTCCACCAATGTATAAAATTATCAACGCCGGCAATTGACCAATTCAACTAAACTATCCACCAGGTGACTATCCCCTGTTCTTGGACATCAACCAATCGTGAAGCCCATGTCCCCCGCACGTCACAAATGTGCAGCTTGTTCTCCTCCCACGTCCTCTTCAACGCTTCCATGCAAATAAAGCCAAAACTGCGATTTCTCAACCTTCAATTCCATCATCTTCACAACAAGCGCACATTTGCGAGGCATAGGCTACCCTCCTAGCTTCATCTCCCTCAATTCTCTTGTCCCCACCTTGATTGTCACGCTTCGTTTCCATCGATTCCTCCGCCCTCGGTCGGATTCTGATTGTACGTAGATCACAATTAGGAGTTCAGATAACGTGGGTTCTGCAACAGTTTTGAAAAATTCAACGCCTAGCCACCCTGATACGTACACCTTCTTGGCATATATAGATCAGTTGAATTCATAAGAACAAGTTTTGGGAACCTTGTGTATGTTTTTTTGTAACTTGTGTTTCCGGTACTGTTTATTTGGTTATAGAATTTGACGCTGCTTCTGTTTCTTGGAGCCGGGAATGGAGCAATATCGGCAGTAGGGGAGGCTCTTGGGAGCTTACGGGCTTTGATGACGTTCAAGGATCAGATTCAGATCAACCAGCGGCAGCGCTGTTTGATCTTCTACGTGTTCAACCTGGCTTTTGATGGTGTTGCAGAAGAGATCTCTCAGAATATGAAGTTTGGTGAAAGGTCCACAAAATGGAAGGATATTGAGCAACCTTTGAGGACACTCTACCTGGTTTTCAAAGATGATGAGAGCTACATTTGCCGATGCTTGGAGACTAAAGACTGGTGGGCACAGGCCATTTCTCTTGCCAAGAACAATAACTGTGCGGAGCTCCACATTCACAACTTGCTTTGGTGTGTTGCTGTCGTGATGGACGCCATCGAGGTAGCCCGCGAAATCTCCGGCTGCGATAAGGAAGAGTTGAGGAAGAAGCGGATCATGTCAATGAAGAAATATGAGAAGGAATGGATGGACCCCAAGCTTTTCCAGATAAAATTTGGAAAGCTATATTTGGTTTCAAGGATTTGTGCAACAAGATAGAGAGTACATGGAGAGAGGACCGATGGCTGCTTCTGGGGATGATTGGTGAAAAGAGTTATGTGTCATCTTCTCCTCCTTCCAAACAAGAGCAGAAAATTGCAGAGTTGCTCTCCAAGAATCTTGAAGGGCTAGAGCCATCCAAAGGGAAGTTTTTCCCGAGCTCTCTTTTGGTTGGCTTTGTTGATTACAAGATGAAGAGAAGGCTGGGAAATGGGAACCAGTTCAAAGAGAGAGTGGATGGGAGAGAGCTTTACAGTAAGACACTTCTTTGGTGACATAGAGCCGCTTGTCCAAGATATATCACTTCTATCTTCAATGTCCCACCCAAATGTGATGAATGTTTTCTGTTGTTTCTCTGATGAAGATAAGATAGAATGCTTCCTGCTCATGGAGTTGATGAATAAAGATCTCAGCAGCTTCACCAAGGAAGTTTGCGGCCCAAAGAGGCGCATTCCATTTTCTTTGCCTGTTGCAGTTGATATCATGCTCCAAATTGCAAGAGGAATGGAATACCTTCACTCTCGGAGTATCTATAACGGGGATTTGAACTCTTCCAATGTGCTCGTGAAGAACAAATCTTCGTCCACAGATGGGTATCTGCAGGTGAAAATCACAGGATTCGGACTGACCTCACTAAATCATTCTGCTGCCAGAACATCGTCAAACCAGGCACCTGCAGGCCCCTCCATTTGGTATGCTCCGGAGGTTCTTGTAGAACAAGAGCAGGCAGGTACCTCTACTAATACCAAGTACACAGAGAAAGCAGATGTATACAGCTTTGGGATTATTTGTTTTGAGCTTCTAACTGGTAAAGTTGCATTTCTATGCAAGGAGAGAAAGAAAGCAGGATCATTAGAATACCTCGCCACCTTAACCAAGAAATGCTGGCAAATGGAGCCTTCGCACCGCCCAATTTTTGCTTCTATTAGACTAAACGTTTCCTTGCAATGAATCCCGACCACAGCCAGCCTGATCCACCACTCCCACCTGTAGAATTCTGTGATCTTGAGACGAGCATATCCAGGAAATTACCTTCATGGATGAGTACGCAAGTGTCCCCTTTTGTGCAGATACCTTTTCAGATGTCTGCTTACAAAGTGGTAGAAAAGAGAAAACCACAGTCAAGATGAAGGAAAAGAGTTCAGAATCAGGGAGTGATGGAGCTTCACAACATGGAGATGATCAGAGTCTTTTAGGGAACGAAGCATTTTCTACACCTCGATCCAGATCACCATCACAATTCACTCAACAAAATGGAAACACTCCTGCTACGACTGTAGATGGAAAAGCCACCAAACACTCAGGTAAACATATAATCTTTCCATTGCATCTAGTTCTTACGTTGATACTGTGTAGGCCAAGCAAGGTCTGTCCATGGACCATTGACTGGTAACCCTCTTCGCATCATCAACATCTTCCCTTAAAATTAGTGCATGACGTACTACTATTGTTAACCTTGTAGGAAGCAAAACAAAAGCCTTTAGACCGCCTCCAATGACACCCATTAGAAGCTCGAGGGCTCCAGCCCATGCTACGCGGCACAAGCCGCCGAAAATCCTCCGGGCATGCTTCTGACTCCGAACTGATTTAGTCCTTACAGCAGTTTAGTTTGTTTTACCTCTTTTACCTGTGCAAACTGGACAGAGATAGAACAGTTTTCTTCGAGAATAGCGTTACACAATCTAAGATTTTTTCATTTGTCATTAAGAGTTTTTTTGTTGTTGTTCTTCATTTTCTGTTACAGCAATGTAAGATCTAAATTGGGAGTGACAGAAAGAAAAGCTCGATAGATTTTGTCCTGACTGTGTGAATACTATGGCATTTATTGGAAGGAAGTAGTTCTATAATTGGTTACTCCTCTTACTGTGCATTAATTTTGTTTACTACGCATAATGTTTGATTTTTTAGTAAAAAAAGTATAGCCTACAAGTGTTGATTGTCAAGATGACTTATTTGCCAATTTCGGGTTTACAGGATAAAGAAATCAAATTGAAGCTGCTTATCAAAGTATTGATTTTGTTCATCCAATACTCAAGTTGAAGCTGCTTCGTGACAGTCAGAGAAGAGGGCTTTCTAGGAATCTTTCAATGTTGACAATCTGTAGGTTTTGATGTTTATAACAGACAAGGTTTCTGATACTTGGGCACTAAACATAACAAATCAAAGGACAAGGATCACTATTCCATCTACATATCAGATTGCCATTCCAGGATGGTCATGAAAGAAAGGTAAACGCAATGAAAAAAATCAAAACAATAGGCAATTTTATGTCAGCCAATACAGATATATTTTACCATGATTTCTGCAAACAAGAGTATTAGAAAAGAGAAGACAGATTTAAGAACAAGCAGAATTTGACAGTCATCATCAGCAAAGTTTGCTCAGCACAATGGCTATTGATTAACAAAAATGATTGACTAGACCCGTTGGCAAGCGTGATGGGAGAAATAATGTACCCAACCTGACAGGAGCTACCAGCTTTATAATCCTAAGGGGGTATGATAATTAAATTTAGCTTCAAAGAAGGAAGAATTATTTTCAGCCACAATCGATTCAGTGGTTAGAAAAATTATTACAAAACATTAACACTCATACAGATATCAAAACTTTCCCTATATCCATTTTCTTGTAATCATCTTCAAAATGCTTGAAACATTCATGACATAAAAAATTTTGTGTCAGAATAAACTGCACCATTGTCTAGTCTCTGTAGTTCCAACGTTGCAGCAAAATTATTTAATTCATTGCTTCACCTTGTTACTAGAATCCATTGAAGAATCTTTTTCTTCTGAGAGAGAGAACTTCTTTACTTTCTGCAGGGTAGGCATAGGAACAAAAATTAACATGCGTATATGAAATAAAGATATGAAATAGACAATACACTGAAGCTAAATCACGACAATCCTAGAACAACTTTTCCATCAAAAAACAGTCTGAGGATAAAGAAGTGTGCAAACCATCAAGAGGTTTATGCGTGGAACGATGAACATGTTCCTATTTTAATATTTTTTGGCCAAGCAACAAAAAATGTAATGATGTAATGTAAATTATGTAATAGCTCTCTCGGAAAAGCACCAAATAGCACCTGAAATTTGCAGCCAATTTACTTTTTAATTTAATGAAGCCCAATCTTCCTTAATGAATGTGTACCATAGAAAAACACTAATCTTTCACCATAATATTACAAGCACTTAAGAAATTGGTGATCTTCTTGATGGAAGAAATTTGATATAAAAGTTGAGTAAGTTCAGTGTTCCTTCTCTTACAAAAGCATATCATAGAAGTATTAGCTTCGCTATTATTTAAGGGCAAATTGGAATCCAATTTTTAGAGCCAACTTCTTCTGTTCCTCTCCTTTGAATTCAAACGAGAGGAATCCCAATATTGTTTCAAAACACTAAACAACAGGGTTGTTGATGTCATATCGTCAAAAACCAGAACATAGCTCCAATTTCACAATAAGAGGGCTGCAAAAGTTATAGCAAGATCAACCACTAACTCAAATTAGAAGTCTTCAGTGCAACTCAAACAATAAAAAAAACATCAAAATAAGCGGATTAACTCGAAAGCCACCTCCGAATTCGTAGCATGCTTTTTGAAATAGTACCATCAGCAACCTCAAACCATGAAACCTCAAAGTGATAAACTAACCTGTTTCAAGTCTATAAACACTATTTAGCCAAAATAAATGGAATATTGTGGTTTTTCAGCCATATTATTCACATTATCCAACCCACTTTTCGTCCTTCTTTTCACTTTGAAATCATTATTTTCAACCCCCTCCCAGCATGCACTGTAAGATCCAAATTGCAATGATATGCACGGTACAAACACAGCAACGAGAGTGATTATCACCAACGACAATTCACTTCTTCCCAAAAATTATTCAAGCTTTTTCGCCTAAATTCTTCACTATTTTTTGTCTTATCGATTCCCATCTATTTTATCCACCTCGATATCATCATTTCCTACCCCTCTCTAAGCATATCAATTTAAAATCCTAATTGCAATGCCAAACATGGCGCAAAGAAGGTAATAAAATCGATTGGTCTAATACAGGCAATGACGCACTACCTAGCAAAACTTATAGAAGTCTTTCACCTCCATTCTTCACTTTTTTCTTGCTGAGTCCCATCCACTTTATCCACCTGGAATCGTCATTTTCTAACCCACCCCTCTCTCTAAGCATTTCCATTTTAACACCCGGATTGCAATACTAAACAGGGCACAAAAAAGGTAATGGAATAGGGTGGGTTAACACACACAATAACTCACTTCTTAGCATCAAATCCTTCCAACCGACATTCTTCACTTTTTATCCATGCCAAAAAACCTAATAATTTACTAACCCCCACCAGTCAAACCAAACAGCCCCAACTTGCAACTACTATTCTCTACATGCTATACTGCACATGTCGAATGACAATCACAAAGACTGGAGTAGCACAAGCAAGAAAATAACACAAATATTATCCGCAACCAACATCAATTTTATTTATTTATTCTTTCCAATGGTTAGCTAATATGGTGATTAATACCTTGTCTAGAACACATTTCCGAAGGGCATCCAGGAATTGCAGGCACTTGTCCCGATCGAACTCCGCTTCGGCCGCACAATTTAGCAGAGCGAGCGCCTCCACTGCGCAAACCGGGCGTGCCCTCGACTCCGCCATCACATCAATCTCTGCTCCCCCCCCACTCCGAGCCGAAGAGTTAGGTTTTTTTTTGCATATTTAAGTATTTATATAAATTGCTTTTCAAGAGAAATGCGTAAACGTCTGTATTCCAACGGTTATGGTTTCAAGCACTAGACCCGGGTTTCGACTTCCGGCAGCTTGTTTTTTACTTTTTGAAAGCAAATAAAAAGACTTTGGATTATCTTCTTTATAAAACTATATTATTTCTTAGGTGGTGCTAGGTTTTTTATGGTCCATAAATAAGCTTCCACAACTCCTAATTTCTGAGTTCACTAATTTACATTACCACCATCAAGAACAAGATCAGATGTGAAAAATATAATACAAGACAATACAACAACAACAAAAACAATAAGATCAGATGCCATTGGTCATCTGAGAATGAATTGCTATTAATCTGTCCGCTTTCATAAGACTGGCTCCTAGACCATAATCCAACGTTTTTCTCGTAGTAATCATGATTTCTACCCAAGATTATTACCACGGCGATAATCACTCTCCTATAATGGGCCACTTGCTCGACGAGCTTCCCGCCTGACAAATGGGCCAAGAAAGCCCATGAAGGGAAGGCCCAAGCACAACGGCCCACCCGACGTTGATGGTTGATAGTTGATAATCTTTCTCCCCCGACCAACACCAGAGGGGCACTCGCCGAGGACGACCTCCTCCGATCTGCCGGCGGCGGTGGTCCGGCGACAACGGCGATGAAAAGGGTGCGGATCCAAGACCCTGCTGCGGAGGACGGCGGCTGCGGTCGACGTATCCCGGCGAAACGGCGGAGGACAACCAGGAGCCGTTCATGGCGATGAAGGTTCGGAGGAAGGCTTCCCTCCACCGGGAGTACAAAAGGGATTACCTTGGCGTGCCTTCTAATGGGTTTCTCATACGGATTTCGGAGAAACACGATGGGTAATGAGGCGGATGTTTCGTTTCATATGCTTCTGGGATTTTTTCTTTTCAATCAGATTCTGTTTTGAACACAAGATGTTGTAATGTGGTATAAATTTGTAATTTTTAACTTGATTAAGGTATGTTAATGGGAAAAAGCATGTTTTTAGGTATTTCCGTATCTTTTTCTGATGGTTGGAATAGCTTTTGCTGTTTTTGCATTGTTTAAATTATTATAGAACACTTCTGGGGTGTGAAATGATAAATATCTGTTTTTTTAAGAAAGAAAAAGGCTGTTAGTGTTGTTATTTAGAACTTTTGAATTCCCCATTGCATATGTTATCATCTATGTGCATATTTTGATTTGTACTGGCGAAATTGGCTACAAGAATGTGATTTGCTTTATGAGTTTCATCTCTTTGATATTTTCCTAACAAATTTACGTTTCATGTGTGACATGTATAGGGGACAGACAAGTTTTATCCGCAGACAGTGTCGTAAAATTCACTAGGATCCGGAAAGATGAAAAGGATATCCTGCTGGTAACAGACCTGGCTATCTATATTGTGTAACCTGAAGCAAATGCGCTCAGGAGGAGGATAGCTATGGATGCTGTTTACAAACTATGCTTGAGCGAACTGAGTGATAATTTTTTCTGTAATTCTTCCAGGTGAATATGACCTCCTTATGGCTAGCACCAGAAAAACTGAGATTGTTACAATATTAGTTGAAGCAACCAAGAGCATTTCAGATGGCCTTGATGTGGCATTTTCCAACAGGTAATTTTCCTGCGTGTATGTATCCTGATCTCAATATTACACCTTTTTAATGTAGTAAATTTGGAATTGTATCTGTGTTACTTACCTGCTAAGTATAAAGAATGACGGTTTGCAAAACTGAATATTTTTACAAATATAGACAATAGGAATGGCAACTTCGCCAATGCCATGCATTGCAGGTTCCAAGCCTAGACGAAGGAGGACAGTTGGTGTCAGGAAGGACATCCAGCCATCAAAGGAGTATGAATTTCGTGAGTCAGGAAGGGCAGGCGGCCATCAAAGGAGTATGAATTTCTAAGGGTTGAAGGAGTGTGAAGTTCATAAGACTTCTTAGTAGTGTTTGTTGCCTGATGTCATGAGGGTAAGTAAAGATAGAATTTATAACGATATATTGAAATGAGATTTGGGTGTTGGTGTTTTTTGTGAACAACTGCTTTTGGTAAATATTTGTCTTCAGTTCTTGACTAAGCTATTACTATGTCCATTCTGCATAACATGGGAGAGGATAAAAAGTTTCAAGATATCCCAATGGGCCTTCCCTTGATGATCTTCATCTGATTGATGATTTGTAATCTGGGCAGCTTTGAATACAATGCTGCTGCAGGTGCGGTTGTGGTTGTTCAATTTGAAGAAGTGGAAGGTAAGAAGTTTCCCTGACTACTGTATTACTTGTTTCTTATGTATGTCAATTAGTGCAATGATTAGATGAAGAGAAGTGATCTTCACCCACTCTCAGAATGGCAAAAAAATAATGTGATGTCCGTTTAATTGGTGGTCTTATCATGGAATCCTAACCCGTACATATGGTGGAAATGCAAGTGGTATTCGAACTTAGTTTATTAGAAAGTGAAGCTTCGAATTTTTGTGGCTGTTCTTTCCTGGAAAAAACGAGTTTTACATTCATGTACTGTTCTTGAATTTTATTCGCTTGTGCTGTATGCATTGTTGATATGCAAATTGTAATGATATTGGAACTGTAATATAAGTTTAACGTTTTGCCATTCCAATTCGGTGTTTTCTTCTCTGGAAATTCAATCTAAAAGAAGAGGGTGGGAACAGAAGCCTGGTAGGGCCAGAGGACACACTTCCTTTTAAAAATACTTTGAATAAGATTTCTATTTAAATTTGAAATTACCTAAGGCTCCTACATTTTATGTTAATTATATTGGGATATATTTATATATTAAAATAGAGCCAGAATTAAGGTGATCTTCAAGAATGAGCGGAGAGACCTAATGTGGCCTAGAATTAAGCCCAGTATGAATGGTTGTATTGTTATATAATGCCTAGATTTTTTATTAGTCTCGGTGCGTGAACCACGACATGAGATTAGTTGTACGTAAAAAATAAAGTATAAAGAAAATTCATAAGATTATAAATGATAAATAGGCACGGCTCACCCAACACAGCAACATTTTTATGCATAGTATGCAATATTTAGGAATAGGAAGACTTCTGGTGGAAAAATTTCTGATTTTTTGTATTAATTTTACCTATTGAATTCAGATTTTTCAAAGTGGGCCGGGAATGACGTTCTTAAAGCCTGCCTAGTCTTGTCGGAATTTTAATATAGTTAAGTTCCAAAGTATTTTACTCTAAATTGTTATGCATTTACAGAGTTAAGAAGATATATAAAATAAAATAATATAATTTGATGCATTGCACATTATATGAACTCGTGGAATTAGTCCCATGTAATTTTAAGTTTTACGTCTTCCTTTAAGATAAATAATTATAAAATAAAAATAGTATCAATTTATGTATCTCTTTATGTATTTCTATACAGGGGAGGGGTGAGCAATTGGTTCGAACCAACAAAGCCGAACTGCTGAACTAAACCTAGTTGGCTCGTCCCCAAACTGAATCAAAATCAACCGAAAAATTTTGGTTTCTAGTTCGGTTTTAAAAAATCAAAATTATAACAAATTTATTAAAATTAATTATAATATTGATAATAAATCAAATATAAACATGATTTAATCATCATAACCATATTAAAAATTATTTTATACAAAGATATCAATTAAACATTTCAAATAAATTAGAATAAACTAATGATAACCCACATAAAACATTAATATTAAGGGTTTTTTTAATTTTAATTTTTTGGTAAGTTTCAGTTCAATTAGGTTCCAAACTAAAATTCCTATTATTGGGTTTGCTTATTCAATATTAAAATAGACCTGAACCAAATATTTAAAAAACCGAGCAAAACCAATAATGTCAATTCTATCCACTAAGTCTACGTGTACCCATGGTTTTATAAATGAAACATGATAAAACATCTTAACCTAATTAAAAAAATAAGAAGTTTATTGCTCGTAGAAAAATATTCATTTCCACCCAAGTTCGTTCTTGTACACAGGTTTTTGTACCTTTGGGAACCATAAACAGGATATGATTCTGTTTAATTAAAATGTTTAATTATTCATATTTATGCACCTTCACTTGGGAACATTTTCTATTTCTTATGATAATAAAGAATGTATCTTGATTTGATGAGGTCAAGGCTCAATCCTCTGCTGGGTATTCTTTTTTAACTGTTGGAGATTTTCTTCGAAACGCTGGGTATCGAACGGTAAAATTTTGGAGATAAAACCGGATGCAAGCATAACACCAAAAACAGCCAAGCACAAAACATATTGCTTCTGCCATTTATATGGTCAAGACTGTTTCCCAATTCTTCAATTTCCACAAACAATCGATAGCAGCATCTAATTGACTCACCTGGCACGCCCTCTCCACAAAAAACATTTGTATAGAAATATACAACATGCATAGACATGCCCCCATGCAAACAAGTTAGCAAAAGACGGGTTTAGTCTCATATAGAAACGGAGGGCCTATTTATCTTGATGTTTAATTGTTAGTTCTGCTCTAAGGTGAAGCACCCGATTGATGAAGTAATGGCTGTCTTCAGCCATAAACGACTGCCATGGGATTTGGAACAAATTACGGTAACCAACAGCTTTACCACCTGTGAAAGTGTAGTTACCCTTATATTTGCTCACAAATTCACCTGCAGGCTTAGTTCTTGCAGCAAATTCATAATCCACCGCAAAACTCACTGAGCCTTTCTCCTGCATTCCAAGAAACAGGCCGAAGCAGTAAAAGGAACTCTGCTGGTCCATATTGCAATGAGCAGACAGAAAGAAGCCCTGCCCCCAAGATGAAATGCCTGAGAATAAACTCGTCCTGATGGAAAGAGATTCCCACACTCTTCTCTTTTGAGATCCAGGTAAACAATGCACTGATGAGATGGTGCTTCAAACTCAACAAGCTTCACAGGCCTGTATTTATATGCTCGTTCCATAAATCGCCTGTTCGAAGTCTCATCCATTGCAAGTGCTCGCTGCCGATGTGGTGGTTCTGCTTTGAAGAAAAGAGCTTCGAGGACTACTTTGGAGGCAAGTTCATGGTCAAAGTCCGTGCAGTTTAAAACTTTCTTCAACTTTCGGCAACTCATATAAGGAAATCGAATAAGGCGTCCGAGGCGAGAACCCAAAATCTCCCGTCTTTCCTCTACCTTTGGGTACTGAGCTCGGGTCCACTTTAGAACAAAGTCATATACAGCATCTTCAGATGCAACCTGAAGCTCATCACTGCATAAAACTGCCTCTATTCCAGCCAACGGTAAGCTCAACACCTCCTCTTGCGACCTAATACGTGAAATCAAACCTTTATAAGATAAAAGTAAAATGAAAATATTAAAAGAACATCGAGGATGAAAAAAAACAATAGGAACCTCACTTGGTTATGTCCTTGTATCGTGACGCAAGGTACTGCTTGGCTGCATCTGTCAACGGTAGCACTGCTTCAGACATTAGAACACTAGAAGGAAGTTCTAAATATAACAAGGCAGATTCTGGCGTCATGGGCAAATTTCGCAATAATTTGCTGCAGTATCTCATGCACGAGGCAACTTCAAACTTGTCAGCAGCCATGAGCACATCTAGAAGTGCTGGTGCAGAAGTAGTTGTCAAAGTCTCGCTGTACATGAAATTTAGAAGTTCCATAAGAGCAGCCTCCTCTGAAACAGACGAAAATGATTAGAGCACAATGTTCAAATGCAACTCCCACATCTTTTAAATACATTCTTAAAGTCACAATGTAGCAAACATTCTTAAACTACAGTTGCCTCAACTACATCCTATCTTTGCAAAACACCTAATGCTGTCACAATTAAAAATGTTTAATCAAGGAAAAACACTAAAGTTCACAAATATCAACACAACAGAACTTGCGGATATATCTGATGGATAAAATCATTAATTGATATAACCATGAAACTTTTCACTTCTTACCAGAAGCATTGATCCGTAATGTAACGTGTCTCTGCTCTGACTCCCTCATTCCGTTTGAGAAAAGCTACCAAAACAAAAATAAATTTAGGAATCATAAATATTGTGCACTTTTGTTACAATCAAACTGATGCAGTGCATCTACACATGTTATGAGGCACCCTGAACTCCATTTACTAGTATGAGAGTTACACCTTAGGCTCCATACTAGTACGGGAGTTTCAAAGAAACTGAGGAACAAGATGCAATGCAATGCATTCATTGGGGGTATTTAGCGAAACATTTTATTAGGGTTTTATTATTTTGATTGCCTATCAATATAAGACTATCTCATTTTACTAAGGAAGATTTTGGAATGATTGAAACTTTGGTTGTGTGCTTTTTTTATCCTAGATTTAGATCCTTTATTTTTCCTTAAAAGTAAATGTTAATTTAGATACCCCCAATGCATATATTGCATTAAATTGGGGGCATTCCGAGAAACAAACTTCAAGAAATGAGGAACACGTCTTTATGGCTTACTCACACCAACAATCAATCCGATTGCTGCCCCTTCCCTCCTCATCGCTCCATTCGCCAACTCTGACATCCACAACTCAAAGGCCCCATCCCGCTTGTTTGACTAGATTTATTACTCATTTTCATCTAAAGGTCGAATTCTTTAAAGAAGTGCATCCTTGCATATGTTATGAAGCAGCTCTGACTCCGTTTGCTAGCATAAGACTTTATTTTGTTAGGGTTTTATTTAGTTTGCAATAGATAAAAGGCTATCTCACTGTACTAGGGAAGATTTTGGGATGTATAAAACTTTGGCCATGTGAATTTTCTAATCTTCTTAGATTAGATTCTCATATTCCCACTGCATACTGTATTACAAACGCCATGAAGAACATATAGACATACCTTGTAGAAAAATGGACTCTTTGCTGCTAATATTGGAGAGCTTATATGTATCGTTTTAACTCTAACAACAGTAGAAAAATCCATATTCCAAGAAGAGTCATTGCCATTCGCAGCTTCATCACCTGAAAATTTGCAAATCGTTAAGGTAGCATTGCCACTTTTTTCTGATGTTCTTCCTCCATTTTGTCCACTTTACTACTTTTTGATATAGTCCACTTTACTTCTAAGCAACAACATATTCTAACATTAGTCATACAAAAGAAGTGTGTAAAGTGAACTAAAATGGGAAGGGTTCACAAATAAGAGACTACCTCAAATCACAAAAAACAATTGATTTTAGAACTCTTACACTGGTATTGAAATTTATGTTAAGAGCTGAAATATTGGTATAAAAAGTGTTTTATTCAAACAATAACATCCTAAGAATACTAAATGCATGTAATGGTCGAATTTAACATGGCAATAACATTGATTTTTACTGACCAGCATTTAATATATGAGATTTATGTATTCTTAAGACAATATAAAGATTTTTTTAATAAGTCAATCCTGTATATTGGGTGAGTTTCGAATGTAGCGCCTCCAAACTCGCATTTATTAGCGACTGATCAGACACTGAAATGACCAATCCTTGAGAAGTCACAGACAGCTTGCATACAATAGCAGTACAGCCGAACCATGCTATATATAGAATACTTCCTATCCAACTAGAAAAAAATCAACAATGCAAAAGATTAGCTGGAATAATGGGTTTGTTCTAGAATATTAAAATTCTAACCGTTCTATTTTTATCTCGCTCCATCAGGTCAAACGTATTGTACAGAAACACAACAGAAAAGTAAAGAACATTGACAGTCTGGTGTAGATATCATGACTAAACCTGAAGGTGAACCCTCGATCATTGCCACTGGTTCATCTTCCTCATTCTCATAAGCACCACCATCGTCAGTATCAGCCTGGTCGCCGCTCAAGACCTGATCCTCAACATGCACAGCAATTTCCGAAGCTGAACTCAAAATAAGGACAGAAAAAAGGCCCTTCATTTGCAACAATTCATCCACCATCTATGAACAACACGCAAAAATTGAAACCGGAACAAAAAATAAATAAAAGAAGAACCCTTGACATCCAACAGCACAGTCATAATTCAATAATCAAAAGCTAAAACCGAATCCAACATGGGAAAGCCACTTTATTTCAAACATTTCATCCAACAAATGTGAAAATCGGAAGCTAAAATTGAAACCAAGTTAGAAAAAGGAACTTCAGTTACAATATTCCATCGATCAATTGATAACATAAAAGAAAAACCCTATCCAACAACAAAAAAAACCACTTAATTTCTAACATATCATCAATCATTTAACAATAACAATCAGAAATCGAAACCAGCAACGCAAAAGCTACACTATATTTCCTACGTATCAACCACCTTTGACAATTTCAACAAGCTAAAATGAAAACCAACTATCCTTCTTCAGCAAAACAATTAACCAAAAAAAAAACCCCGCAAGATCGATGCAAAGCAATCAACCGACCGGCCCCCTTCTTCACTCCATCCTCCCGCCGCCGCTTCCGGTTACTGGCCCAGTCAGCGATGCTAAGGCAGGCGTCGCCGTCGGCCTTGCTCTCAGTCGGTCCGCCCTCGACGATCTCGATCCGCAGCACCCGATCTGAGAAGTTGTTGTTGTTGAAGGCGAAGGCGAAATCCCGTTCAGAGGGGACCCCACCGCCACCGCTGCCGCCGGTGACCTTGCTGGTGGAGGGGAAATCGGAGTCCATGACCAAGCGGGGCTCGAAGAGGTCCCTCGCCGTATTCTTCATCGCCGGCGATGGAGGTCGCCGTCGGTTGAGAGTCGTTTAGGAAACCCTAAGGAGCGGTGACGACGGTATAAAGGAAGCTAAACGGCCTACGCCAACTTTTTTTTTTTTAAGTCTAAACACTGTAATAATTATTGAGTTTATAAAAAGATTCATTCGAATAAAAACTAAGTAAATAGGTCAATTGCAAATTCGCCTAAGTTATGCCATGTGGACAGTACTCATAATTTTTTTAAAGTTTATATTAATGATATTTGAAACCAAATTAGCAAAAAAATTATTATAAATAGAGCTCATGTCATCAATTTAACATGTTTATCTTATAAGATAATGTCCCGATTATCAATTTTATATATTTATTTCATAAATCGATGTAATTATAATTATTAACTTTAATGATTTTATATGCTTATATTGCGGTATGTACAAATATTATGTTTACTAATTTTATATACTTATTTTTATAAGTCAACGTAGTCATATATTTATTAGTGGTACATGTTCACGTGTGTTTACCTTTTATGTGAATGTCATATTTATCAGATTTATATAATTATTTATCATATTTATGAAATTTTTATAATTTTGTATAAAATCATCTCATTGTCAATTACTTATAAATGGCCCTAGAGGCGAAAAGAATATTATCAATAAAAATAGAGGTTTGAATATATAATATTTTGAGTTTATCCCCACTAAAATCTTTTGTTGAGAATATCAAGTATATTTTGAATTTATTATTAATAAAATATCGGAAGTGAGAAGTAAAAAAAATCATATTGCTATAGTTAATAGTAGATATGAACTTGCTTCATAATTTTTAATCCCATGTAATGCGTAAATAATTGTTTTCTATTGTGAAGTTGAGTTATATAAAAACTTAGCTTAGAAAATTCAAATCCAAGTATAGTGTAAGAATTGGATCTCTAGATATGGTTTTTTGTATAAGCAAAAATCACTTACACTCTTTACTCTTGTCTATGGATAATTTAACTATCTGATATCTATAAATTGACTTGGATCCGATCCCTTAATATTTGCTTCAATACAATTTTAAATCAAGTACTGATTCGGACTTTCTATATATATATATATATATATAATATCAAAAAATATTTAGATTGAATAAAAGTTTGGAGGATTTGATATATATCCAATCCGAACAGGTTATATCTTATAAAGTTATATTTTATAAAATTTTTAAAATAATACTTGTTTAATTATTTTTTTAATTTTTATATTAAAATTATTTATATACATTATTTAATTCAATTGAGTTGAATACGAATTTGGTGAGTTCAGATCAGTTATAAATATAGTAAATGAAATTGATATAATCATCAAATTTGGATCAAATTTAGTTTAAAATTTTTTAATTCAAATCTGATATAAATATAGTCATGTCTATATACGACACAAACTCCTCCCTATTTTTGTTAAGAGTATCAGTTACTCCCTATTTTTAAAAAATATTACTTGCACCCTCTTTATTTTAAAAGAGTTAAATGTTCCTTAAATTTTTTCTGACATATCTATCCACTTCTTCACTGATTTACGAACGATTGCATGGAAAGGAAGAGAAATAAATCCTTGACATTTGACGCGCCAATTCATCTTTCCCCAAGATCCAAAATTTACTGGCTTTACTTCCACCATACTCATTACGCCAGCAGTGATGCTGGCCGGCTAGTTGCAGCCAAGCTCTGTCCGACCTTATCGTCACTGCTTTGAAGCACTAGGAGCATATCGCAGCTGACGTCGCAGTCCACCGCCCAACCATTATTTCCCCCTTCTCCACCATGCATGGTAACGTGGCATGGCAATCTAGCAAGCACACCACAACCATTCTTCCCTTCTACAATGAGCATACTATCAATGGCTGCATCGTGGACATGTCCATGCCGCTACACCCTCCTCTTCCACATTTTCATTGACCATGGATCCATGTAGCGTGTCCTGGCCCAGACGCCTTGTTTTGCTGCTACTCTCCACAACCTCAGTCTCACGGAGGGCTACCGGTGACCCGCCTGTTTATCATTTTTTTGCTTTTAATTAAATCAAATAAAATAACTAAGCATATTTTATCGTTTAAAAAATTAGTACAATTTAACAGCACCGTCTTCGTATTGAAACAATAGAGGAAGAAGTATTTGTGGGTATCATTTTATTTATTTTTAAAAGAAAAAATATAATTATATATATTAATATGTTTAATTAAAGTTTTATATTATAGTATTATTTTAGAAGGCAATTTAATATTAATATATGGTTTAACTGATACCAAATTTATAATTTCGGCAAAGGTTTTATATTGTTTAAGACCTGTATAGTTTAGATCAAAATTTGCGGACTGTTAACTGTTTAATATTGGTTAAAATAGTCAAAATTTGATATTAGCATGTCAAAAAAGTGATAAACTGTTTAGTACGTATTATAAATAATAATGACAAAACCACAGTGCACCAATTACACCCTAGTCTCATAGGCAACAGCCAGGTGACGGAGTGTGGATGCAAAGGCTTGGTTCTCGCTATTCTCGCCATCAACAAGCATACCTCCCGCAACTACGGCGACTTCCCAGCCGTCGCCGGCTGAGATGGAAGAATCACCGGGACTTGAATAGTAACAAACAGATTTCTTAGGCAAGGCTAGCAACATTATACAAAGCGAAATTGATTTTGAAAACTGCCGTTCGAGGAATGCATTATACACGCACCTTTAGGATGGTGACAAGCGTCAAAGATAGGAATTTGCAATCTGTGGAAGAAAATGGAAGGGTGGTAGATATTTACTGAAGACGTTCCTCCACCCTACATTTAGCTCCCCCACTACTCCCCCAACACCACCATTGCCGACGACAACCACCGCCTACTCGATCCCCATCGCATCGCCCCGACCTACCCTTTCCCACTAAAATGAAGGAGAGGGGCAGGCCTACATTAGAATTGAGATGAAAAGGCCCCGAATGCAAATATTAGAATTTCAAACAAAACATAATCAATCTGTTTAACAACGAAGAGCTACAAATATTGCATGCTAAAAATAAAACGATCGATCTGGAATGAAGATAGAACCATATCTCCCGAACTGAGCCACAATGCAAATTAAAGTACATATGCAGCCGAGTCCAAATTTAGTGGCCGTGCTGCCGTATATTGTTCATGGTCGACTGCCCATTGCCCCCAACGTGTGCTTATCATCCACCTAATTCCACATTAGGTGATTTTCTCTATTATTGAAGACGAGAACAAGCCTCACCTCCTTGCTGCTCTTTCTTGGCTATACTTCTGCTTGCTGCTTGGTCTCGGACCGTTCATATCACTGTTTCATTCTATCCTTGTATTTGCCTTCCAAGGTCAACCATTTTCCTACCACAAAAGTTTTGGTTCCTCCCTTTTTTCTTGAGCACTAAGTGTGGAACTAGCTTCTAGATGGGCTATGAAGAAAAGGGAAAAAAAGGGAAAAACTTCAAGAATAAATTCCACTAATTACAAGATTTGATATATTTTCTCTTACATCCGATCAAATCATGCAAGGTAAGGTCCATTTTTACAGTAAAAGTTTTAGTCATTTAGTTGCAGTGGGTTTGGTTGTTATCAAGTTATTATGGGTAGTTATCAACTGATTTACCACCATAAGTTGGCTTAAATTCCTCGTGATTCCCAATGTACAGCAAAGTAATATTTCACAAATTAAATGGAAGGAACATTATTTAACCGACCGATATTCTTTAAAGAGACAGATTGATTTATTTGGTCTTGTGAAATTGGGGGCAGTGGCCAGAAGACCATAATTTACGGCTGTACAACCACTCAATTTAGACTCAAAACAATTATACATGACTTTCAATAAAATTTTTATACTCGAGTAATGGTTAAAAATGCTAATTTTGAGACTTGGAACGCACAGGGAGAAAGAGTTTATCCCATTTTACCTTTTTTTATTGTGTGACGCCATTAAGGTGGGGAACTTAATAATTGCTCCCCATATTCAAAAGGGACATTTAACACTAGTCTGTTAAAAAAATTAAAATGCCATTAGCGTGAATAGAATTGCATAAGTACTCGTTTAACATATTTGCAGAAGTTCCGAGGGAAAGAAATAATAGAGGTGAGAAATAGTTGTCCAGGACAAAGTGATTTGAAGGTTGGCGTAATATGATTTTCACTTGATGGAGGTTGTTCTTTAATTCAATGCAATGCACTAGAATGCAGTTTGCGCAAGATGTTAATAAGATAAATTTTTATCCTAAACGTGACATTAAATAGATCAGTCGTCTAACTAAGCAGCTGTTGATTTCTTTGGAAAAATTAAGTACGTGAAGTAGATGAATATTAAATGTGCCACGTAAATTGAGTGGATAGAATTCATTTGTATAGGAAATGAATATGCATGATAAATATTTCAGAAAATAATCGGTATCTGACATGCTATTTTTCACTAAAATGTTCAAACGCTTCATAATAATTCTAATTTCATGCAAAATTTTGTTAAATGATTCAACCGTATAATTGTTGTGGCTTGGGAATGAACTTTAAAAATTTGGGTAATACGCAATTTTTTTTATTTGACATCATTCTGATCCCAAACCACTAATTTAGTTATAAGCTTTAAATATGTCACGACATTACGTACTTAAAACTTAGAAGAGTGATTACGTGTTGCATAATCCGTTTCCCTCCCTTTCTTACTAGGAAATGAATACCAAATTTAATCAAATAGTAATAATTAAATTTTATTTTAAATGAATACACAGGGTAATAAATAAGAGATATAAACAAATTAAATTAACTTAATATTCACTGTAATTTTTTAATTGGGTCCAACGATTTTAGGGCTACGGACCAAATCGAATTTGAATAACTAACAACTTCATAATATAAATAAGAGGCTACAAAAATTGCGTAAAAAGGACTAGAGATCCACTGTTCCAAATCAAGCGAACTTCGGCACCAAGTTCAGGTAGTCATCCAATTACCAAACTTGTTGAAGTAAAAGATCAAGATGAAGCACCATCCTGCAAGGACAAGAACAGAAGGCAAGTACATGATCACAGATGTATTTAGAAATTCAATGGACAAACCAACTTCAATAGCTGTAAATATTTCCCAGGAAAAGGAGTAACATATTAGAAGCTCCCTTCAATCCAAGCAATGAAAGTAGAGACCAGTCACAGCTCCTAGTTCATGCATGCCCTTAAACTGCACCTCACCGCCAATGCAGTCAAAAAGAATTCATGAACCAGCAGCCGTGGCAAGCCTCTTTCTTTCCATACGTTGGATTGAGGGGAGCTCCGTCATCATCACACCGTCCATTGCTAGTAAGAAGAGATAAAAACCAGAGATCATCGACAATCCACCAGTTGAGGTAAATAAGCAGATGAAGCATTCCCTTATATACGCAAAGTGAGGCCATACAGGCATACACCAATGCCCAGGATCGAATCAAGGCCGTCAGATCAAAGAGCAGAGAATCCAAGAAATTGGATTGAACGAGGAAATTGGCCGGGTTTTTTATGGCAAATGCATTGGTCGTAGGGATTGAGAAATATCTTTTATCTTTTTCAATGGAGATCACGCTCCCGCACTTTTGCAGACTGTGACTTCCTTTCTCTTGTGTCTAGGATTGACTTTGCTGCTTTCCTCCTCTCGCAAACTCCAAAGAGTCTTTTTTTTTTTTGAAAGCCAAAGAGGTGCTTGTAATGAAAGATTAATCGGTACATCTCCATGGGTTCCTCAACCTGCCCTTTTATGCAACCTTCTACAGGGATCTTTCATTTTCTTTCTCATACAAATTCCAAAGCGCCGCGTGTAATAAAAGAGAGTCTGAGACTGGGAAAGTGGTCGCACTTTTCCACGGAATCTAGTTAGGCTAGCCCTTGACAAATGACAAAGTGGATGGGCATGTTTCATAGCACCCTTCCCATTACCGGGTCAGGAAGGAGAAAGTAGCACGCACCAACCAATATACTGTAATTTAACCTTTGGAAGCTTGGCATATTATCTTGTCTTGGAATAGAGTTGTGCAATACACTTGGGGCGGTAACGGAGATATGGATACCGCTTAGGAGTGTCCAGCGTCGTATATCCATTAATTTAAAATATGACCATGCCTATTTACGTTCACTTTGGAAATTTTTTACTAATATCTATGTCCATCCATTATGTAAAACAAACAATATTTTGCAAGAAAAACAATTAGTAACAAAGGAATCAAGGGTTAACAAATATTGCAATCAAATGAACAATGAAATAGGTTTGAATATTCATCTTGCAACTAATTAATTCTTAGTGTTGTAAGCAAATGAGTGATAAGTAATTCAAAAGCATAATATTCTCGAATAATTAATTAAAGCGCATATATATATATATATAGGAGTAATAACCTGACCTTATAATTTTATAAATTATAAGACCCAATCAAAAAATAATATTTCAGCATTCATTAAATGCTTTCATTGGAAATTTAGAAAAGAGGTGATCAGACTATCACACTGATCGGTTTTTTTTGTTTTGTCAAGAAAGCTGGCTGTCATACTAATTTGTCATGGAATATAGAAATTTGAGATAGGTGTGTGATCAGACCATCACGCTGATCGTTTTTATTTTTGTCAAGAAAGCTGGCTGTCATACTAATTTGTCTTGGAATATAGATAGGGCGTCGTCCTTTGACATATATATGACAAAGTTGATGGGCGTGTTTCGTAACCGGTTGCTACTATTTTGTCACATGAAGATGGCTGCTCGTTAGATCCAGTGCACCAACCAATCTTCTGTCATACAACTTCAGTAAGTTTTGGCATATTATCTTGTCTTCTATATATATAACCAGGACGTGGGTCGATCAATTTCGCACCTAATAAAATTAACATTTGCCTAGATGTTAATAAAAAGTAAGCCAATAATTTTCAAGTTTGATATTGGTATCGTCAAAAAAATGAGGATTTTATACATATTTGAGTTCGTTTCGCTTCGATCGACACATGACAAGGTGCCTGGTGGTCAAATCACTGCCAATTGAGATAGATGTGTAATTATGGGCTGTGTAATTTTAACTTGGGCTTGACATGCAATACGTCGCCAAGCCCACGAACTATATCATTTGGGACACCCTCTTTATCATGTATGGTATTACGTCGCTGCCACATCTTAATATAATAGTTGAAGGAAAATGATTAACTCTCTTGTGATCTGAACTTAGCAAAACACAGCACATTTCAATTCGTGAAAAAAACTAGTATGTTACCGTGGACTTTTTTAAAAAATATTTGCTATTACTATCTGATATATTTTAATTAAATGTATATGTACATAGCCGTAGATGTTTTCTCATGTGGAAATTTTCTGTTTGATTTCCTACAAATAAAAAAAAGAATAATTGAAAAATGAAAATAAAAAATATGTATTATTATCTAATATGAGATTAACCGACTAATTTTGTGGAAACTAAAAAATTATCGAACAACTCATGCGGGTAAAAAAAGATCATAACTTGACAACTTTAATAAAATAAAAAAATTAATCAGCGGCTGGTATTTAATTCTCTTTTATTAACGAGTAGGGTAGGAGATAGACATGTGTAAAGTAATTCATTAATATCTGAAATTTTTGAAGTGTCATGAAGCACTCAAAAGCTATTGATATGTAATATCATGATTGGGTCGGACTCGGCTTTACAATATTATCGGGTGCAGGGTCTAACAACAAATTAGTAAATTTCTTACAATCAATATATACATCTTGTGACCAGAGTTAAACGTTTAGCTTTCACTTTTTGTCGTAGCGAAAAAATAAAAGAATGGGGATGAATAGGATCAAATGTTTCCCATTCTGCTTCAATTCTATCTTCTTTTTCCAAAGCAAGGAAGAAAGGTAATCTTCAATTCTATGATTTTTACATTTATATTTTACCTTCACAAACACTTTCGAGGAACTGGGGAGCCCATTCTGCTTCTTCCCTGCTGCGTACATGTATACAACATTCACATGCTACAAGCTTCCAAAGGTCTCAGTAATCAAATATGAACAAGAATTTGACGAAGTTTTTGTCACCACATTGAATGAACTCACATGAATAACACCGTCCGTGGTCCCACTCATAATTCACTTTTTCAATGAAGAGTTCATACAGACTGATATCTCTCTTCTTTCTGTTGTTCTTCAATGACAATTCCTACCATGAAACAGCAGCCATGTACTCTCAACCTTATCAATTCATCTTCCTTGTTCTGATCTCACTTGTGGGCAGATCCAATGCAAGTGGCATAGCCATTTACTGGGGCCAAAATGCCGACGAAGGCAGCTTATCATCAACATGTGCCACAAGTAACTACGCCTATGTGATCCTAGCATTCCTCTCCTCCTTCGGAGATGGCCAGCCCCCGGCCCTCGACCTTGCCGGGCACTGCGATGCAACGTCCGGCAGCTGTGCCCGCCTGAGCACCGACATCCATGCATGCCAACGGGAAGGCATCAAAATTCTCCTCTCAATCGGAGGTGGTGCTGGGACCTACACCCTCTCCTCCACCGAGGATGCCAAGCAATTGGCAGACTACTTGTGGACCAACTTCCTCGGCGGCCCGTCCCCACCGTCGTCCCCGCGCCCCCTCGGCGCTTCCGTGCTTGACGGCATAGATTTCGACGTCGAGGCCGGCACCAGCAAGCATTGGGACGAGCTAGCCAAGTATCTCTATGATTATGGTAACAATGACCAAGCAGCTGGTTACAATAAGAAATTACTCTTAAGCTGTGCACCACAGTGCCCTTATCCTGACCAATGGCTAGGGAGCGCGTTGGGCACTGGGCTTTTGACTATGTTTGGATCCAATTCTACAACAATCCCCAATGCCAATACTCACCGGGTAATGTCGATAGCCTCTTAAGCTCATGGAAGCAATGGGTTTCTTCTGTGAAAGCTGGGCTGCTTTTTCTTGGGCTTCCTGCTTCACCAGGAGCAGCTGGGAGTGGGTTTATTGAGTCACAGGTTCTTGTTTCACAAGTGCTTCCTGCTGTGAAGGGTTCACCAAAGTATGGTGGAGTTATGTTGTGGTCTAAGTACTATGATGATCAGACTGGATTTAGCTCCGCTATCAAGAATGCCATTTGATGATGAAGCCAGATATTTTATGTTTTGCAGTAGGCATGCAGCAGCTTTACATATAAATATATATATATAGTCCATATAATAACAATCTTTTTTCTAAAGCACTCTGATTTTCTATAGATATTGTGGTGGTATCCAGTTCTGGATTTCATAACCAGCTTATATCACATTTGATTGTGTGTATATACATATATATAATAAAAAAAATTTACTTCGGTGTAAGAAATTTTTCCGACCTCAAATCAATTTGGGCCGTTTAATTACAGTATAAATTGAACTTAGTTTTATTTTAAAAAAGTTCAACCCCCTCCTTTTTAACGCCGCCAACCGGCCACCAACTGCCCAATCTAGCCACCTTTAGTCAGATCCGACGGTGGGGAACCGGGTCCGACCGGAGGATGGCCTTGCCCACCCACCTAACTAGGACTTGCCACGGGTTGGTTGCCAGCGGCATAACATGAGTTTTTTTTTAAAATATAATTTAATTTAGGTCATTGTTGTAATCCGAAATTGACTTTGGGACAGGAAGGGCAGGTATCCAATCTCTATATAATAATAAATTTTGCAATTAATAGTTGATATGTGATTGCAATTACGATGGCCGTTGTATTGACTACAACATCCTTGTTCTTGTGGTTGCTATTGGAGCGTTCTACTGGTTATGTATAATTAGGGCCCGTATGGAAGGCCTTCTTGAAGGCAATGTGGCCCAACAATTCTGTGGAAAGCCCATCTGAACTTTAACTAGTATTCGCGCCATGGACGACTTGTACTATAAATAAATATTAATTTTATAAAAAATTATCATAAATGATGAGATAGAATATAATAATTGAGTATCTTATATATAAAATTTGATTGACTTTAAAATCTTAATTGAATGAGAAGATAAAATATATTAATTTGATTTATTGTTTTTTAATTTGTTATATTTTAATTGGTTAAAACTTCTATTTTTAATAAGAGGTTAATGTTGAATTCATTTTTTATTAATAAGAGTAGATATATACTCTCTATGGGATATTTGAGATTTGATAATTTGTGACCGTTTTTCTTTTGAGAGATTACACTTTTCCGGCCACGACAATCTCCAAACCTCAATTATTGGAGATCATGACAATCTCTTATTGAATTTGACATCAAAACAAGCTAAAATAATGAAACTTTACCAAAAAAAGGGCTATGATTCCAAACTTACCAACGGTTTTCAATTTTGTTTAAACAAAAAAACCCTAGCAATTTTGTGGAACCTAACTAAAATGATGGGGAGGCATGCTAGCCCTGCACGCATGCAGCCCGCAAGCAGGCGTCCACCGCGAACACCCTAGCAAGGGAGATGGGGGGAGGGTTGGGGAAGTAGAGGGGGAGGAGGTGTCTGCGGTGGAGAGCCCCACAAGTGGTCCGCATGTAGGGTGGGCTAGTGTTATTTGAATAGTGGATAGGATAATTATAATAAACCTAAATTAAAATTTGATATTTATTTATTTATTTTTTGTGAATATCAATTAGGAAGGAGAAATTAATCTAATGTTTATACTAGAAATGAGAGAATGGGAAAACTAATGCTTTATTTATTGAAAATGCTTGCAAAGTGGATGCGAAGGATGGTGAATATTAGATCCAAATGAGACTGGATTCGTAAAGCACAAATTTTCATTTTGCATTGTTTGCTTTAGCACGCTCTTTAGTTTAACTTTTTTGTTTACTCAAAAATTTTCTTGAGTCGACTCTACTCTGCGAGTCAACTTTGTGATTATGAATCCCTAAGCAATATATTTTGTTTAACTTTATTTGACTCTCCACGTCAAATATGTAATAAAAATTATTAAAATATATCATTTTTTATTTAGATTAGTTAAATTAATATTTAAAAAATGTTAATCATACTAGATTTATCAAATATTTAAAGTATCAAAGGACAAAGAGAGCAATACATACTAGTTTTATATAATTTTTATTTGTTATATTAAATGTTTCTGAATAAATTTGAATTTAACTCCACTCCAAAGCATTGCCAAGTTGAATTATACCAGTACAATCTAAATGCAACATTGTGGATCAAATTATTTCTTCAAAACCGATTATTTAAATTAAAAAATATAAGCATACCTCTATTAATAAATTGGACCATGCCCCATAATTATTAGAAGTAAAACTAACTTTGTGGGATCTTACCAAATTTGAGTCCTAAGTTTTAAAATCAAGGGGCTCTTGGAAGCCAATTAATAATTACAAACCAAAATGATTGATCCTTTTCGCACGCGTACACTATTTATTTTGATTAATACCTAATTAGTAATTATTAGGAGAATATTTATTAATCCCTAACACCAAAGGGCGCCCGTCCCCCACCCCACCCCCAACGGGGAAATCACTTCTTAAAGATTGACTTTTTCACCGTATTATCAATTGATCGTTGTGCTCTCCTAAGAACAATACTTATGATTTCTTATATCCTCTACTTTTTTGTTAATAATTTATAGGGGTTGTAATTGATCTATATTGAAAATAATTTTATTTATATTTGAGAATAATTTTCATTCAAACAGGAAACAATGGTTGTAAAAAAATTTTTATAATCATAGTGAATTTGGTATAGGTCATGGTTTTCCCTTCATTTTAGAGACGTACTTTTGTTGTACTTAATTTGTTTGTTTCATGTAATTGTTTTGATATTTTATTATTATTATTTAATTTTGTTCAAACCCAACTTAAATTAAAATTAAGGGATTTAAGGATTAAATCCCAATGGTATTCGCCAGAAGAAATGATATCCCAATCATAATCTCTTCTTGCGCCATCACCCGAAGCTGCAAGGCATCAAAGATTGCAAGCACCATGCAAGATCAGGCTGGTGCTATACTACCATGACATTCTATGCAGTGGTACCATCTTGGCTAATGCCACCTCTGTGAGTATCAACAATGACAAGTTCCTTGGGGACTACAAATTCGGGATGCTTGTGTTGTTTGATGACCCAATGACAGGAGACAAACACCAGAGGTCTACCCCAGTGGGTTTTCGTTTTATGACACGAAGAGTAACACCTACAATGCTTGGTTTGCTTACTTTGTGGTGGATGGAACTGGAGACTTTTTCATGGCCAGGGGAATTGCTACTTCAAAATTGCAGATGCTGTTGAGGAGAAGGTTTATTTCAGGTTGCAAATGGGTATCAAGCTGTATGAGTGTTACTAAGAATACCATTCCTTAAGTGTTCGTCCCAGCGAATAAATAATGGGAAGTATCACTTCACATGTTCTTCTAAAAGTACTGAAATGTGCCACACATTTGTCATTGCTTCGTTATTTAAACCTCTAAAACTTTTGTTTCATGCTCTTCTTTGTAAATCATCAGTACTGCCCATTATAATGAGTTGTCTACATTAATGTATCAATATATATTAACAATAACGGGTAATTTAAAAATAACACAAGCCGGCTGCAATAAGGAAAAGTGCAATTAAGAATCGGCTGCATGTAATGTTACCGATAATTAATAAGGACGATTGAAATCAATGGGCATCGAATCAAATGAACGGGGTTCAGAATTTATGATAAATCTAATTAAGTTGTCCATATATATGAATGTTTATATATGATTTGAATATTGATCTAGCCTCGATAGTATCTCACCAACCAGCAACCGTATTCCCACACTGCACTTTTGGACGGACGCTACCAAATGGTTCGTCATAGCTATAGTCACATCCTCAGTGTGCTAGCTGAGCTCATCATCCTTGCCAACCACTCAACAAGCTCGCATAGTTGGCTACGATAATCGAGCCGTCAAGAAGACATGAAATTCATCGGAAACTTAGACGCTAATATTGTCTTCCTGATCACGATCATCTCACTTCTTGCACCATCACCGGAAGCTGCAAGGAATCAAAGATGGCAAGCACCGTGCAAGAGGTTGGTGCTCTACTACCATGACATTCTATACAATGGTACCAACGTGGCCAATGCCACATCTATAAGCATCAACGATGGCAAGTTCCTCGGTGTCCACAACTTCGGGAAGTTTGTGTTGTTTGACGATCCCATGACGGCAGACCAACACCTGAGATCCACACCAGCGCCAGGGCTCGAGGGTTTTACTTCTATGACAAGAAGAGCACATACAATACTAGGTTTGCTTACTCTCTCATCTTCAACTCCACCAAGTATAAAGGGACTATCAACCTAATGGGGACAGATATGATGATGGAAGAGACGAGAGATGTGTCCGTGGTTGGTGGAACTGGAGACTTCTTCATGGCCAGGGGAGTTGCTACCTTCAAAACAGAAGAATTTCATTTCAGGGAAATGGATATCAAGCTGTACGAATGTTCCTAGGCGTAGGGCGAAATGTTACTGGGCATATATAATTATCATGTTCCAATGAAGGGTTATGTGCGACATCAATTTAGTAGCGTACTGCTCTACATATCACTTGTGTATTTTTTTTCATTTGTCTCTTGCCATTAATCAAGTGTTCGAGCATTAACTTATAAACATTCATATCCAGTTGCATCATCTATCATTAAGTTCAAATGATTTATTTTCCATTTGAGAGTAAACATTATACTCCTGATGATCTGTCACCAAGTCGGGTATGTGAATCCCCCCAATGATAAGGCAAAATAATAGCATTGCTTCAATAATCATACTACATGAAATCGACGACAAAGTAAAAACATATCAAGAGGAAAAATCACATATGCCAAAGTCATACAAGTGGCTATTCATTGTCACAAAAAATTTCAAAACCATACAATGATTAACACAAGTCTGACAATACAGAGGCCGTGCTAATTTAAACTTCCGAGTAGAAAACAGATAGTCCTATGAAATTGTTGCAAGCTAATTAAACAAACTGTGAAACAAAAGGATAGATTACTCAACTGAAACATTTTATAAATGTCCAAACACAAGTACCCCGAGCAAAAGAACGAAAAATTTGACCGAGTAGGTGTGAGGGCTTTGCACCTATATAGGTTCTATACCCTACGCACTTGGATGTTGTGAGTGGACTGTGAACGCCATATAGGTTGTCTTCCACTTTGGACAATAGCAACTTGCTCGCCCTCCTTGACCATTCCTAGCGCCTGCACAACGATCAATATATAAGATCAACAATAAAAAGGATCTTCAGTAAACTGACATACCATTCAAATCCTCTAGCTTAAGTGTAAATGGATGATAATTTGATAAAATAACATTTCATTCAACAGGTTCAATGTCAATTTGAAAATAGAGGGATAGAGATGCCCAAGTTAACTGCTTCATGTAATAAAGTGAAGCTAAATCAAATTACCTTCAAATACGACAAAGCTTTTTCAAATGTTTTTTCCGCATCATTAGAAAATTCCATTTGGATGGGGCAGACTCCTTGATAGAGCGCCAGTCGTTGTCTCACTCTCTCACTAATTGGCCAGCAATCATAAAATCAGCCATTTTACTAGTAGATATGGTAAAAATCAACACTGAAACATATGAATAACTTTAAATAATCAACATACTCATCAGTAAAAGCAAATATAGTGCCAGAAGGCCTATAGTGGCTGAGAAGAATTGCCATAAATCCTGATCGTGTAAATACAACAATTGAAGTTCCGAGCGTGTTCGACATCATGGTTGCATGGAAAGCAAACATTTCACTCATATGATTCTGGATAAAAGCAGAGACAAAAGTAAGATTTTTTTTTTAAGCTTTGAATTTCAAGCACATTGGTAATAGAATAATAATAGCATACCCACCTTAAATGCTTGACCAAGATTAGATGGTCTGTCACCTCCTGTCATGGTTGCCTCTGTTCTAAGTGCAACGGTGTGCATGACCCTAACTGCTTTAAGAGGAAACCTGTGCAGGTATGTCTTTATTGTAAGTGCTTAGCAAATGCAGATTACAGATACAAGAACATAACCATGGCTCCTTACTTTCCATGAGCTGTTTCTCCAGAAAGCATTATTGCATCAGAACCTTCACGTACAGCAATTGCAATATCCGAAACCTCGGCTCTTGTAGGCGTTGGATGCACAATCATGCTCTCCAACATGTTAGTCGCCACGATAACAGCTTTTCCCATGCTCCGGCAAATTCTAATGATCTCTTCCTGAATTTGATCCAAGCACATTTCTCAGTGTCTCGAAGAAAGAGATGGAGCATTTGATTATTTGTTAAACCACATCCCAAGCCTCTTTTCCATAGAGATTACAGAAGTTGTCTATTGGTTAAAAGAAGATCCTTCACGTCCAAAAGTTTTTTAATCAATAGGACAAGGAAATATCAGAACAATACTGGGATAGAAACAAGGAATTGCAGCTATTCCAGATCCATTTATAGCTAAAAAGTAGTGAAATTATCAAACTAAATGTATGGATAAAGTCATTTACAACAGAGTAACGAATAGCCAACACAAAATAAGGTTTACTTGTCTATGTGTATCATAAAACTGAGCAACAACATGTTACTTGACTATTATGCATTTCAAGAAACAATTCGACTATTCCATTGAGCCAAAAAATAAAGAAACAAATTCATGATGACTGACTCAGAATAAATGAAAAAATAACAATACAGCTAAAAGTTAAGGTATTTTACAGAAATTCACAAGCCAAAGAACCAAAAATATGTGTAGTTGCAACTGCTTTTAACTACCTGTAGTAGTGGAACTTCTTCAATGGGTAGCTCTGCACCAAGATCACCCCTGGCCACCATGGCCTACAAGGGAAATCAAGAAAAGCATTATGGACACTAATTATGTTAGTGTCTGTTAAAGCGGAAAAGACAACAAGAGATCATAAAGACATTATTTTACTACATAAAATACTTCTTTTACAATCGCAAACACATCTTTCCTTCCCTTCGTTCAAACCAGATCAACATATTCTCTGATTAATTTCTTCTTTACTCTCCTCCATTATACAAAAGTGTCAGGAATTAGATGCACTTAAATAGATATACAGAATTCCCTAATGGTGCACCCACAACTGAATGAACAATTGTGTCACAACTATGATTAAACTTGCCCCCTTTACCAACCCACAAGACCTCCTACTGGCCCATCTATCTTGAATTATCCAAGTATAAAATCGATATCATGCACCCTCAGTTAATAAAAACCATTTTACATGATCCTGCCTGCCCTCTTGTTGTAAACTTTCCAATTATAAAATCGATATCATACACCCTCAGTTAATAAAAACCATTTTACATAACCCTGCCTGCCCTCTTGTTGTAAACTTTCAGCTCAAAAATATTTTGTTTTTACAATTTAATTCAAAACCACTCAACTCCTTACCATGCCAAAGGCACAATCACAATTACAACACAACCAGCCAAAACCCAAACTCACTACTCACTTCAAAGCCTGCTGCTAGCTGGTTTAATCAAGTAAGGTTACCCCAACTCAATCCCCAATTCAGGCATTTAATCTTGTGACCATTCTTATTGTCTAGTCATATACACCACCCTCCATAAATTCGTTTCTACAGTTCACAAGACAACGTGCATAAAAACCACAACTATCACCAACAACACAGCAAGTACTAACTGCAAAACAATCTTGCTCAAAATTGACTGTGAATTTTTAATTTAGTTAATGACCATGACTAGCTACTCTAAACCGACCAACTGATGCAACTGCCACAAATTCATTTCTATAGCCATTCAAGACTCCTGAAACAAGGGTAAACCAATAACGAGAATCAATAAGTAATTACTTACTCCATCAGATGCAGCTATGATTGAATGGAGATTTGGTATTGAATCCGCACTTTCAATCTTCACAGTTACATGAATGTCAGCATCACAACCTGGAAAAGTCATAAAATCCGATATAAGGTTCAAACTTTTAAGTGCATACACAATGAAAATGAAATAAGGACTTCACTTAAATGGCCAAGAATGAAAAGATAATTTAAAATTTACGGCGGAGATAATCCTTCAGTTCATGGACGACTTTTGCATCCTTGACAAATGACACAGCATAATAGTCTATTTTATTTTCAACCCCAAACTTGATGTCATCCCAATCCTTTTCTGCAGAAAAATCATAGAAACAGTTAAAGCAAAGTACAAAATGTGAAAAAGTGGGGCAAGTGATAGAATAGAATTAGGAGGTTAACTAACTCACCTGTAATAGATGGAAGCGTGGCACTCTTTCCACGAACATTCAGATGGCGTCTTGACTTAAGTTCACCTCCATCAACAACTTCACACTTAACTGAATCCTCTGTCTTGGACTTCACCATTAACGACATCATTCCACCTGGGACACAAACTCTATAATTTTAAATGGAGAAGCATATCATTATTCTACATCTGAAATATTACTCTACAGACTAAATTTTCGCTTGGACTTAGAAGGCAGGAGAGAATATGGAATCTAAGACATGACAAGGAATCACACAACATACCGTCCACCAAAAGAATATCGCCCACTTCCACATCATTAACAAAGTCATCATAGTTTACACTGACACAAGTATCATTTCCAACCCCTCTTTTAATGGTAAATGTGAATTCTTGCCCACTCATTAGTGTAATTGGTTGTGGCAAATCTCCACTTCTGACTTCTGGACCCTGTACCCAAGAAACTGCAGAGTCACTCCCCAGAAATCAAAGGCTAAATGCAACATTGAACAATATGATTAATAAAAAGGCACCAATTAACCTAAATACAACATAAGTGTAATTATGCAACTTGCCTTTGTATCAAGCATGATTGCTATCACATTGTCTGTATTTTGGGCATTGTACTCTTTGACAAGATCAATAACCTTCTGGTGTGAGGCATGGTCCCCATGGGACATATTCAGCCGAGCTACATTCATACCTTCCTCAGCTAACTTCCATATCATCTCTCTAGTGTTAGTAGAAGGGCCAATCGTGCAAACAATCTTTGTCTTGCGTCTAGCATTGGGCTTGGACCACAATTCTGTGGTTGAGTCTACAATCTTCTGACCACCTCTGTGCTGCAGCAGCCCCTCTCCTCCATCCTAAATCACAAGCAACAATAACATAGTTCTAAACGACATGATAAAACAGATTTATCAAGCACAGCCTTTTGTTTTGTACAATGTACCCGCTCTACAGTCGACAAAAAACTAAAAAAGGAATAAATCCACATATCTAAGGGTCTTGTCAAATGAAAAGTTAGGCCATAAGCCAAGCACATAAACAGCCCATAGATGTAATTAGCACAACAAGAGAATATTTTTTCTCTGTACCTATCGTCAAATAATTCTTTCCAGATGATACTCGCATGGAGATATAATTTGCTCCAAAAGATATACAAGCTAGAAAGACAACGAAGTAGAATCAAAGCAATACCACACTGATGAGCAAACAAGTTAAAGAACTCAACAACCAAAAGAAGATCATTTCTTCCCACAGATCCAGCTTAAGAAGCATCAAAACGAACACAAACAAAACAACCCAAACTGCCCACACCAGCAACGACCTACCACTTCGGGAACATCCTCTGGCGTGACGGGGACCACCTCCGGCTCCACCGAAACAGACCTCCTCGCCGACACAGCAGCCACCCGGCGGAAACGGACGATTCTCCTCCCACATTGCCTACCCAACCGCGAAATCATGCTCGGAACGACCAAAGCAGTCGACCTCTCGCCGGACCTCACCCCGGCGCCGGCGCAATACCAAGAGCCGGCCGCGGATCCGGTAGCTGCCACGAGATTGGCCATCGTAGGTGCGGAAAGATACAGTCTTTGGCGACGGTGGGGGTGGGCGGCGACGGGGGGAAGGGTTTGAATTAAAGAGGGAGACGCGCCTCGGTTGCATCGATGGAGTCATTGTTGGTTGGCATTGTCTAGCCCGTCCGACCTAATTTTTCTTGTTTGTGTGGGTTTTTGTAGGATATGGGTAAATTGAGGGAGGCTGGTGACTCAGCATTACTAAAACTACGAATTTAGTTTATATTGTGTTGTAAAGTGAAAAAAAATATATTATTATTTATATTTTTGAATTGGGCTATTTTAATTTTTTTATTTTAATATAATAAACCAACGAAACGATATAGTTTTATCAATATAATAGTTTTTTTCCCCACCGCACGCACCACGTAATAATGTTAAAAAATATTCTCTTTTTTTTAGCAAAAAATATTTATTTGAGAATGATATATTCATTTGCCAGAAATCTGTATACCAAACAAATACCCTCAAACTCACGCGAAACAACCTAACTTACCTGACCAATATAACGAAAATACGATAACAAGGAGGTGTCTAATATCGTCATTTCATCACTATTTCAAACATCAGCACCCGCCACTTCCCCTCGGAGACACTCCTCTCTGAGCTAAACCCATGGGAAACAGCAACGGCCTGCCGGCGAGATCGGCGGAGCTCATCTCATTCACTCCGTCCATCCCCCGGCGGCGACTGCGGCGCCCGTGGAGGCCGTCCGAGCGGCGTACATCATCGGTAGCGAGCTTGGTGGGGGCACTCTCCGCGTCACCTACCTCTGCGCTCACCGGAAAACGGGAAACGTGCTTGTGTGCAAGTCGATCGCCACCCTGAAGCTGCTAAAAGCGGAGGAAGTGGAGAATGTGCGGCGGGAGGTGCAGATCATGCACCACATGACGAGGCACAGGATCGTGGTGGAGTTGAAGGGGTGTGCGAGGAAAGCCGGCCTGTGAACTTGGTGATGGAACTCTGCTCCCGTGGGCAGCTGTTTGAGAGGATTGTGAGTAAGGGATATTATAGTGAGCGGGCGGCGGCGGTGTTTAGGGAGGTTGTGACGGTGGTGCGTAGCTGCCATTCCATGGGGGTGATGCACCGGGACCTCAAGCCGGAGAATTTCTTGTTTCGTGGCATGGGAGAGAAGTCGCCCCTAAAGGTCACAGACTGTGGAATCTCTGTGTTCTTCAAGTCGGGTAAGAAAATAGACGTTAGATGCTTGATGATAAGCTAAGCCCAATTCTGGGAAGGTTTAAAATTAGTTGAGTCGTGAAATATATTTGATGACTATAGTGACATAGAAGGATATGTTAAGTTTGAGGCCAGAATTTATTTTCATGGGGATTGATTCCTTATAACAGACTGAAGTTGGGGGTGGCGCCAACTGAGCACCGGCTTTGCAAATTGAGTTTGAACATGTCTACCGAAGATTTGTTTTTAGTTATGTAATGCACATAATGGGGTAAAGGAAAGTTTAAGATGACATTGACGAATGACAGATGTAGTATGAAAAAATATATTATGAAGTTTTACAATATGAGCATTAATATAGTTTACTATCGGGTCGGGTGGCACGGAGGAATATGATTTGTGTCTCTTACCTGGGAATGAGGTGTAAGATGATGATGAATGTAGTGCACAAAATGCGGTAATGGAAGACCAAAGATGTCATGAATGGAGGTAGTACAAAAATATATGATGATGGTCTCATGAATGATTTACATGGTTTATTATCATTTACCAGTTTTATGACCAAGTGGCGTGGAGAAATACGGTCTGTGTTTCTTACGGAAGAATTAGGTAGAAGAAGATGATGATTCTCATGAAAGATTAAATGTACAGAGTGGGCTTAGCATCAGAATTTTTCCTTTTTTTCTGATGAATTGGTAGTAATTTTCTCTGACCGGTGTGTTTACAAGTGGAAAAGGTATTATTCTTGCATTTTGGGTTGAATTTAGACTAAACTTTTTAGAATCTGAAAATAATTTTGATGGAAATGAAGAAGAAGCATCCCAAGTATATGTTCAACTGATTTCATATCTGATGTCTAGCTGCAATAAGGTTGGGGAAAAGTTTTTCTCTCTGAGTAGATGCTTTAAATATGCTTTTTTTTCATGTAATTTCTATATAAGTGAGTTTTGTTAACTCGTGTATACTCATGCAGGCACTTTCCAATAATACAATTGTTCTATAATTTCTATTTGGTTCAAACAACAAGACAGAAGAATCTGAAGTGTCTAATATTGCAGGAGAGACATTTAAAGATCTTGCTGGCAGCGCACATTATATGGCTCCGGAAGTGCTCCATAGAAATTATGGAGCAGAAGCTGATATTTGGAGTGCTGGAGTGGTACTTTATTTTCTTCTTAGTGGAGTTCCACCTTTATCAGCTGGTGTGTTTTCAGTGTCATTCAATGGGAATTTCCATAGTCTGTAAGAGAAAATGATTTTTTCTCTACTAAATATTGATCATCAAACTTTCCATTTAAGCTGAATGACATTAGTATTCTCTTAGACTAGATTTTCTTTGCTTTTCATCTCAAATTTTTTCCTTTTGATGCTCTGATGAAAAACTGAAAATTGGGTTTTTTATGCTCCTTGTGGAACTGAATTTTATTGATTTGCAATATTTTGTGCAGAGTATGAACGAGGTATATTTCAAACTATTTTGCGTGGGCACATAGATTTCTCATCTGATCCATGGTCGTCAACATCTGATGGAGCTAAAGAACTCATCAAGAATATGCACAATTTCATTTTTTGTGCTTCTCTGTTCTATTTGTTTTTTTTTAATGATTCTAAAATGTGCCCGTGTAATCATGGATAACGTGCATATCATTCTTAAGTCCGAGAAGATGGAGAGGCACCTGACAGACCTTTAGACAACACAGTCTTGACTAGAATGATGCAATTCGGGGCAATGAATAAGCTCAAAAAGGATGCTTTGAAGGTATGTCAATAACCAAATTTATTCGTGATAATGACCCTGCAACTCTTAAAGCCCAACTATGGCCCCTCCTCTGGTAATTGCAGAGAACCTATCGAAAGATGAAATCATTGGCCTGAAAGAGATGTGTAAGTCAATGGATACAGACAACGACGGAACTATCACTTTTGAAGAACTGGGAGCAGGCCCGAAAATTGGGTACGAAGATTTCTAGTTCTGAAGTCAACCAGTTTATGGAAGGAGTAAGTTACCGCTACAATTTTTTTAGATGAATAAACATAGATTTTAGCCCCTTGCTTTTCTGTCTTCGCTTTGCCCTTAGTGGCAGAAATGTCAGATATAACCTGCTGCTCAAATGTTACAAGTCCATATATCTCAGTAAAAAAGAAGCTGCATTGATGCTTTCAGTCCATATGTTCTTCTGTGGAAGAAGTTCTAGTGTAAAACTCACTATGTTTTCATATTTTGAAGATCAAGAACCATTGGCAGTGTAAATTTAAATCCATTTTGGACAGACTCATTTTGATGATAAAACTTTGAATAAAACCAACATATAAGCAACTGTAATTGGAAGTGTGGTCAACCCCTAATGGACATTGACCTGACATTCCTTTTATTATATTAGAATCTGACATGAATAGCAATCTTCTTGAATGCCCTTATTGTTTTTTATATATTTGTTTTCTTGTGTTGATATATATATTTCTTCTTAGGTTGATGTTGAAGGAAATGCGGCAATTGACTACATAGAGTTTATTACAGCCACCATGCACATGAACAAAATAGAAAGAGACAATCACTCGTACACTGACTTTGAATATTTTGACAAAGACAAGAATGGGTTGAACGTTTATTTATCTCTTATTTAGCTTGAAGTTGATAATTGATAACCTAGAGTTTCTCAATACCTCTTCCTTTGTTCTTTCTCACGTACATCACAACCGAGGAACTGGAGCTGGCCCTTGACAAGTACAAAAAGGTTGATGGAAAGACAGTTAAAGAGATCATTGCTGATGTAGATACTGATGAGGTCAATCTTTATAATTTCATGTTCCGTCTCTTGTCTTCCGGTGTTTGATTGATGGACATGCGAATTGGTTGTCAACTATTACGTTCCTTGTTTACTCATAAAAATGTCGACAATAGCATTAAGTTTCACAAAACTGAGTGAAAATTCTATGGCAGCACTTTCTTTCTTTTTGAGAATTCGTTGAAAAAGGCATAGGAGATGCTTATGGAAAGAATTTTCTTGTTTCCCTGTTCAGTAATTAGCTGTCTCTCCTTGAAATTACTAAACGGAAATTTGTTATGTGAACTGTAGATACATGCACGATATCTCCCCATTAATGACCTTATCTGTTTTCGCCTTTAAAATAAAAATAACCTTATTTGTATTCTTTACATTTCAGGACGGAAGACTAAACTATGACGAGTTTGTAGCCATGATGAATAAAGGAAACCCAGATAGATACCGATCACAACAGACGAGAAAAATAATTTTTCGCTAATTTAAAATTTTCATTTTGCAATTCTTCGATGTATGTTTATGCGTGAATATCATTGTATGAATGGAAATATGTATACTTTGTTTCTCAACAGTTCTGTATCTATGTTTTCCCCCAAAAAAGGGGTCATAAATATTGAATCCATGCTTTAAGACCGGGTATGGTTATTTGTCTATATATATATATATATATATATATATATATATATATATATATATATATATGAGTTAGGCTAGCCTGGGCTACCGCAAGAAAATTTCCAGCAATCACCCATTGTCTCTGCGGATCTTAAAAAGAAAAATCTCTTCCCTTCTTCCTCACCGGCCGCCTTCTCCCCGACTGTCGCTTGCCGCCACCTCCTCCTCGGCCGTCACCCATTGTCACCATCTCGACCCTTCCTTGTTTCCTGCACCACCCACACCGTCACCCACTTCCTCTCCTTCCCCTCCCCCTCCTCACCCGCCGCCTTCTCCCCGACTGTCGCTTGCCGCCACCTCCTCCTCAGCCGTCACCCATTGTCACCATCTCGACCCTTCCTTGTTTCCTGCACCACCCACACCGTCACCCACTTCCTCTCCTTCCCCTCCCCCTCCTCACCCACTGCCTCCTCCTCGATCGTCGCCTCCTAAGAGGAGTTCGCCAGAGGTAAGGCGGTGGTAGAGGAGGGAGTCGCGTAAGTGGGAGATGTCATCGGTGTGGTCGAGGGAGAGCAAGGAGGGGGGGGTGCGCGACCGTGGTGGGGGAGGGAGGCAGGTACTAGCCGAGGGCTGGATGAAGGTCTAGAAGAGGCAGGTGGAGAGGAGGCAAGTGACGGCGTTGGCTATGCGACAGACATTAAAGGTCGAGGCAGTGGCGGCAACGACAACAACGGTCGAGGAGGAGGCAACAAGTGAAGAGGGAAAGGGGGAGGAGAGGAGGCGGGTGACAGTGTGGGTGGCGTAGGAAACAGGGAAGTGGTCGAGACGGTGGCAGCTGCTGAGGAGGAGGCGGCGGCGAGCGATGGCCGGGGAGGAGTCAGCGGCGAGCGATGGCTTGGGAGGAGGAGGAGAGATGGTATTTTTTTAAAGATTTGCCGATCTAAACCGTCTTTATGAATTGACAATCTAGATTTTTCTTGCAATCGCCCCAAACTAGCCTAACTCTCTCTCTCTCTCTCTGTCTCTCTATATATATATATAATATTTCTACACCATATAATAGAAAATTAATTATAACTTCCAATAACTCACTCAAAATTAATAAGATTACTAATTTCAATACTAAGAAACATCATTAACTATATGCCAAGCTTGATGTAAAGATTCCTACAAAGAATGAACTAATAATAAGTATTTTTACGTTATTGATTGTTGAATTTGGGACTAATTGCTACAATTTAAGTGCTTGAGGATGATTTTATAGGTTAAGAAAGCTTGTGAAGTGATGAAAACAGAATTGGAACCTATTTATAGTAGTCATAATCCTGTGCGATACCTGCTTCGTAGGTAATCCAAATGAGAACCGTGAAGATATAGGCTTGAGTATAAAGATAGACAGCGGGAGGCCAGCCCAACCGGCCCGGTCTAAAATTTGATCGGGTTGGGTTGGTCTGGCCTGCACAAGTGGCCTGTCCGCTCAACACATGGGCCTCTCTAGAGAAGGGCTATGTCGGCCTGGGCCTAGAGACAGGCCCATTGGGCCAGTGGCCCGGCCCACCTCAAAGTATAATGAATGCTGAAACCCCTTAACTGTAGTCCATTTAGCAATCTGCATGTTCCACCGAGCTAGATAATTATGATTTTTAGGACCGAGGAAAATAACCCTAAAACTATAAATCGGGCTCCCCAATTTTTTTTTTTTAAATATTTTGCCAACTAGCACTAGCATTAGCATGCAGTTGTTTTGATCGTAATCACTGAATACCCATGTCCTCATGGGAAGATAGAGTAAAGAAAAGCTCGACTTCAATTTGCAGTCCTTAAGTGGCTAGTTGGAATTCTTGATGTGTGACCTAGTGATGTGATATATATATTCTTGCTAGTTTAGTTGCACCTTTATAACTCTCGAAACCGTCTTTCCTTGCTTTGTAGTCGAATCTTCAACTTTGACAATTGGGCCTCTTCAAGTGGTTAAATAATGCATGCATGGTTGACTCCACTTAAAAGGGTATATATTATTTCAAAAAAGAAAGAGAGTATATATTATTTTTTATGTGTTTGACTCTTGCTACACCATTTGTTTATATTTATTCTGAAAGTTTGCATTAGTTACAGTAACAATGTGTATAATTGCCTGCATTTTAACCTTATTAATCATAATAACATTTGATGAAGCAGCTTGAAGATCACATTTATAAGCACGAGCATCCTGCATGAGAAAAATGAGGAATATCAAACAGAACAAATCTCCAAGCAGATTAGATAAGTCCACCCACATTATACATGGTGAGATTCTCAATTACTCAAACTTTATTCTTCCTTCTTAGAAGGATGCGCCCCTGCAATGATCCCAAGGGATGAGCTTCTGTGGTTGATTTGGGCCCTCGTAAGATTACTGGGAACCTTCCATTAATATGAGTTCAACATACACAATTCTTGAGCCTATAAATACGAGGTCCACATCTCTCTACAACAGAAAAAAAAAAAACAAGTCAAGTAATCAATCAAATCCTCAACTAGAGAGAGATGGTTGATCATTAATTTATGTTCTTCAAGGCATTTCTTGTTCACTCTCCCCCAAGGGCTTCTGTCGACTTGTAAATATTGGAGATAGAAACGCTTGCAGGGAAAGCGATCCAAAGTGGCCTTCCCACAGCTTGGGAGCATGGATGCAAAAACAATGAGAGTTAATTTCCAACAAGGCATTCGTTGTTCACTCTCCCTCAAGGACTTCTGACCACCCCTGCAGCAATGTCATATTTGGTCATTTTCATGACCAGAGAGGGATTGCAATGGAGAGGTTTGAGGCCCTTTTGGGAGACTGAACAAAACCTGCCTTGCTCCAATATTTTAGTAATTACAACTTAAATCGAATATCTTTAAATGGCATAATGGAATCAAATGCTGAAATCTTGTTCGGGTTTTGGTTAGATTAACTCACAGGAGCGCATGCATGTTCTTGGCCGCAACAAATTTGAAACCAATTTGCAAAGACATGTATATAGATTAGTTCATGTTATATGTCAGTTTCCAAATTATTGTATGTGATTCCATTCTAAAGCTACATTCTATATTTCATGCATGCATATATTAATTTGTATTCCAAATGCGCATCCTGAAAAGGATATAATATATATATATATATATTAGTTGGATAGCCTGTCTTATACAAAAATTTTTGCCCTTAAATTTGGATTATTTGATTACAAAGACGGTGTAAATTAAATCAAACTTACAAAAAAAATAAAGCCCCCGCCCACTTGTGACCCACCCGTTGGCTGCAGTTGGTGGGAAAATTGATGAAAATTACTTGTTGAATGGGGTACCTTGCGATTGGTAATGTTTACTTGTAGGTTTTACTGTTGTGTTGGGGTGTGGGTTTGATCTGTTTGATTTATGGGTTTGATTGTATTATGCTTGATCTGATTTGGTTGGATGAGCTGGTTCGTTTAGTGGAATGATTGATTTGCTTGCTACTTATTTTGTTTACAATAGAATAGGGGGAGATGGAGAGGGACAGGATTCGAAAACCAATCTAGAATGAGAACATGATAAATCGTAAATTAATTGTAAAATGGGTATTTTTGCAGCAACATTTTATATTGTCATCTTCTTTTGCTTCTTTTGTTGGGACTAAATAGTATAGTAGTTTAGCATACAGTGTTTCAAACTATCTACCAGGTGATTTATCAAGATTCATGAGCCAAATTAGGAATCATCATTATAAGAAAAGGGAACTACTGGGAACGGAAGCTGATTTTTTTTAATTTTAAGAAGGAAAGGAAAAATCCTACTTTTACCTCCGGAAGCTCGTCCATCGCCATGTCGGCTGACTATTCAAGCGTAAAAACTGCACAATATCGGCTGCGAGTTCAACCTGGTTGCCAATATCGATGTCTTATACACCAAGTCCTTCCTCAAGACGGCGACCTGCGGCGTAGGACGCATCGAGAATTGCTGCCCGGTGTGCCTCTGCGATTACTGCGACGGTGATGAATGTCGATTTCTCGATTGCACCCATTCTTTTCACGACGCATGCATTGCCTCTTGGTTGATCCCTCCAAAAGCAGACTTGTCCTATTTGCCGAGCTACAGCTACTTTGTGATTTGTCCGACTTTTTCAATTATCTGTGGATTCAAATTGAGTTGTAACTCATGACAATTGTATAACGAATGATATTCTTTTTACGTTTTAAAGTGTGTTGTAATTTATTGTGTGACTAGTGTATTTTTTACTATATATTTCTTATTAATAAAAAAAGAATTTAACACCGACTCTTAATTAAAAGCCAGAAGTAGGAGCTTTAACCTATTAAAATTTAACAAAAAATAAAAAATAAAAAATCATATTATTAAAATTTATTTTCTCTTTTAATTAATATTTATCTTTAAAATTAATTAAAATTTATATATATAATATTAAATTATTATAATCTATTTTATTATTTGATAAGGGTAAAAATTAATAATTATTTCCAATATAAATTATGCATGACGTGAGATCTTGCCTTAAAACTTTATACTTCTAGAGTTATATATAGTTTCTCTTTTTCTCTTTTTAATGAATATTTGTATTTACTGTCTTGAGATAGGCTTTGTTTTTATTATTAATACATAGTGCTAATAATAATTACTAAGATGAATAAAAAGAGTGCTCATCCGCATGCATTTGTCCATAATACCCCTGGTCGAATTGGTTCATATATAGGTCGTTCTTCATACTTCATATAATATATATATATAGTAATACTAGAGAAAATTTATATTATATTATATGAAGTATGAAGATTGAACCGGTCTAATACTTCATTTTATACTTCATACTTCATTATATGAAGTTTTTATATATATATATATATATATATATATATATATATATATATATATATATATATATATATATATATATATGAACCGATCTAAAGAAGATTGAAGTTTGAACCATCAGGTTTAGAGAAATTTGTATATTGAGTCTCTCTTCATCAGGATCAAAGGGATCAATCTCACATTTGATATTGGTCGTGGCTGATTTTAATTTATTCCGGCTTCCTCTACCATGGATTTCTCGACTTCTTCAATTTTGTATTTCCTATCATCATCTCACCTTTGTCTGGCCAGTCCAGGTTTGGCGACAAATTAATATTATCATGCACCCACACATTAAAATAAATAACAAAACCCACCACGAAAAATAACATTAGGTGCTTGTTGAACATTTTGCACCGTCGACAGATGAATAGCGAGGTAAACTCCACTCTGGATACACGGAGTAAGAGGATAATTACATGATAAACTCCGCTCTGGATACAGGGAGTAAAGAGGGGTAATGACGTGATGTGAACGATCCGCACTCTAGTCTCAACTTTGTTCCCAGGCAAAATAAAGCAAACATAAATATTCCGCATCAACAATATCCAATTAAATAATTAAACATAAAATAGAGCAATAATCAGAGGTGAACACATTTTGGTGAAAACCAAGCTGAACCAAACCCGAATAAGCAATTTGGTTTATCTCCGAAATAATTTTGTTTTGATTTTCTTGTTAAGTAACTAGTGTCTATATTAATATTTCGTCTCGAAACATAACTAAACCAAATTAACCAAAACAATCTTATTGATCGATTTAAAAAAAATTCAAATCTATATTTCACTTTAATTATCATGAAGTTATAATATTTATATGATCAAAGTTTATTTATTTAACATGATATATACATTTAAATTTATTCATTAAATGGTTATTTTCACTAAGCTAATTATATATATATATATATCACTATTTTCGTTTTTATTTTTCTCTTTTTTTTTCACTCTCTTTTTCTATGGAGCTCTCAGAGGTTCCATGATTCTCTCCCATGAAATCTTCAACCATGTCCATTTTGTAGAACCAAACCATTGATCTGATTTTATCCAATAGAATTAAAATTGACTAGGCCAACCTAAATTCCTTGTTTGGTGAAGAGTTCATCTACATAGTTTCTGCGTAACGACTTTTGATTGTCCATTTAGGTCTATATCTAGCCCACATAATATAATACATATATTTACATAAAAACAGCCAAAATTTTATATATATTTTATGATTATAAAAAGTTACACTTTTTTAAATCTTTAGAAAATTTTATATAAAATTTTTAGAAACTTTTGTCACAATTTTTAGTTTGTTATACTTATAAAAAGTGATAGAAGCGATAAATTTATGTTTGGTAGGAGAGATAGAGAAGGAAATGCGTTAGAAAAAAATACAACATATAAAGAAAATCAAAATTCAAAACAAAAATTAAATGTGCATATAGAACAATGTGCCATCACGGAATCTGTTTAGTAATTACCCTTGACCCAAAGACTTGGCAAGAAAAAACTCCCTTTAAACTTATGTAATTTAATTTTGCAGATTTAAGTGGGTAAAACAACAACAATGTTTTGTTTAGTTAAGGGAAATTGTTTTCCACAATATCAATTATCAAATTTACAATATATCCGCAATAGATGCAACCTTGGTTAACATACATGTTGAACAAGAAATTATAGATTGTAGTGGCTCTTTTGTATTCTAATTTGCACATAGAAAATGAAATCCTCCTTTATTCTTAGGAGGTAGATTGCGCCTTCTATAGTTATGAGATTGCTTGGTATCATTAGCATCGACAACATTAGTATCAACAATAGCTAATATAGCAGTATTAGCAACATGTAAATCTGGGCATGGGTTATAATTTTGTGACTAGATAAAATTGCCCTCATCATCCTATTATTCTTGCAATTCATCGACTCTCATTAAAGATAGCTCACATGAAAATATCGGTTGATACCAAATTTTCTCATAGTTTGTCGTGCTACGGTCACATATTAAACGTAAAGGGGTTTCACCTATCTAAATATTGTGACAATCATTTTAAATGGCTATACTGAGGTTGATCACCCACGTTATGAAATAAGAGTAGGCGTTAATTATGATTCGGATACAATATTTTCATCATAGTAAGCCAAATCAATTGGTATTGTTTCCGATTCTTAATATGGGCCACACGCATACATATTGTGCGTACAAACCTAAAACAACAATGGGCCTGGGGTGACGAAATGGGCCTGGGCATGGAATTGGTGAGTGTTTTTGGGCAACAAGCCGAGGTCTCGGCCCAGGAGTTTTCTCGCGTTTATCCCGGACACGCGAAGGGCTTGCCAAGTGGAATGACGTAAATACCCCTGTATTTGATACGTGCGAGGGGCCGGTCGACCGACCTTCGGATAAGAATTCGTCCTCTCCTTCCCTCCTCGCCGGCGTCTCTCCTTGCCGCCTCCGATTGTTCCGATCGAGCTCGTAAGCCTTATTCCCCACCTCCGTTTATTGATGTTCATGTCTTTTTGTTTGTAAGTTCGATTTGGGTAAAAGTTCTGATTTTGAGGTTTTTTCTGAAAAAATTCTGCATCTGGTTGTTATTTTGTTGAGGAATGTTGGGATGCATGGGTGTTTGGGTAGGGCGATTGGCGGGTTCAGGTGAGCTTAGATGTAAATTTGCGTGCTTTATATATATAGGTTTTGATGTGTTGGTTCTTTGTGGTGTGTGGTGTTTGATTTAGATAGGGGGTGATGTGATTGGTGAAGAGTTGAATAAGTTTCGATTTAAATCGAGAATGATAAATGATAAGGTTTACAGCTGTGTATGTTGCTGTTATCTTGAGGTTTAATAGGATTCATGGGTATCTGAGTGAGAGTTTTGTGGGGTTGGCATTTGTTTGGAGTGAAATTCGTTTTTTTCCCCTTTTTTTCAATTTTAAGATTTTTGTGCCGGTGCTTTGTGGGTTTTGGACCTTTCGGTGATTAATTGTCATAAGGAATGGTGTGATTGGTAATTTGATTGTAGGTCGTTGTGATAATTTTACTTCTCATTACTTATGCGAAAAGAAATTGACAAGTTTTGTCTCCAGATGAACTTTTTATTTTTATTTTTTAAGTGAAACTTGGAAACTTAAAGGAATTAATTTTTTTAGAAATTTTGATAATATATCTATATTCATTTTTTATAAATCGCTTCAAATGATATTGTCTGGAGGTTTGTCAGGAGTTGCGGTCATTGGGAGAGGACTCAGGTGGTTTAGAATTGTTGGGATGCAATTTTATTTGCTGTTTGCTGTGGTAGTTTTGGGGTTTTGTAGGATTCTTTGAGTTAAGAGAAAATGCTGCGATTTGGTTTATCTCTTGATGAATATCCCTTTTGAAGCTGTTAACCTATGAAAAAAGTTGCCAGTTTTCTTGTTCAAGATGCCCTTTTTGATGTAGTCGCTGTTGAAAGTCTGGGGGAACTAATTTTTACGAAATTGGAATATATGGTCAATTGTACAGTTCTGCATTGGGCAATTTGATTGTCTTGATGTGCTAGCTACTGGCATTTTTTTTCTGCTTTCAAATCATGATACCATGTAATTGGTTCGAGTAATCTGTTTCTACATTTTCATAAGTTTTTATCAATTGTATTATTTGGATCTGATTATTTAACATGTAAGCAACTAGGGAGCAGTATTGTAGAGTTTTTGTTCAATGTTTGTATGAGTTTAGAATTTGGTTGAGTCAATTTTGTGCAGAATGGGGTCCGTGTCTGCTCAACCTCAGTTTCGTTACACTCAACCACCTTCAAAGGTTCTTCATTTGCGAAATTTGCCTTGGGAATGCACAGAGGAGGAATTAATTGAACTCGGAAAGCCTTTCGGTAAAGTTGTGAACACAAAATGCAATGTTGGCCCCAACCGGAACCAGGCATTCATTGAATTTGTGAGTGGCTGATATAATTAGAATTGGCATGAAGTTCTACTATGGGCAGCATATGCTGATTGGACTTCTCTTAAACTTGTGTTCTATTGCAGGCTGATATGAATCAAGCGATTGCCATGATATCATATTATGCTTCCTCATCTGAACCTGCTCAGGTACGGGGTAAGACTGTCTACCTTCAATACTCCAACAGGCAAGAAATCGTCAATAACAAATCTACTGGAGATGTTGCTGGGAATGTTTTACTGATAACAGTTGAGGGTGTTGAAGCTGGTGACGTCAGCATTGATGTTTTACACTTGGTAAGCAACTAATTAAGTATGGTTTACCAAGGAGAGAGGTATTCCTTTCCCTAATAGCTTCATATTCTTTTTATGTGGACAGCTAACCTATTAGGAAATTTATCTGAAACAATTGCAATTACTATGTAAGATTTTCTTGACATGTATTTAAATGGGGCAATAGCAGGTTCATGAAACTGGGAAACATCTTCAAGGGCAGCTTACTGAATCATGAGAAAGTTCACGTGTGTGTTTGTCTCCTCTCTCTTGCTCGCTGCCTTCTCTTGACCCTTACCCTTCTCCCTTCCTATCATTAGATACATTTAGGCTCTCTCTCAGACTCTCTCTCTTCATCTTGTGTCCATGGCATGTTTCTAATCAGCGCGTTCGAAATTAGAAAATTGCATAACTTCTTGACTTATTTGTAAATTTTTCCAAGCATGTTGTATTTTAGTATTGTGTTCCTGTATTAACTGCTCGGTACCTCTGTGATTTGATATACTGAGTGGATGGTTATGTGTCATTGCATATTGCCATTGAGGGAAAAGAACCTGGTGAGAGGAATGTAAAGACGTGTCCTTTAAATGCTCATATTATGAATCTGTTTTTGCCAATGGTTGGTTGTATTGCTTGTGGATAAATCAACCTGAAGATTTTGAGAGTCCTTTTGATGTTTGACATGCAATTCATGACCATATTTTCTACGTGAGGTGTATTTGTTTTTGAGTTTCGTGTTTCATATGTTGAATGCATATTCACATAAAATGGCGATTTCAATTCAAGATCCACAGTTTTGGAATATCCGTGCTTATGATCATCTTTATTCCATTCATCATGTGTGGTGGAGGGAACAATCATGTTAGATGGAGATAAAGATAATTGCTTTAATAGAGAGCAAATTGATGATGCATATTTTTTAAATGGTATTTCTTTATGACCATGAGCCGCCTTTGTCAGTGTTATCTACTTTTATTAATGCTTTTGGTTGGAAATTGATGGTTTTTAAAAAAATTCTTGGTTTATTGACTGAGGGGTCTTTTGAACTTAATGGTTTTCTAAATATATTGGACAGCTTATGTTGTGGGAGTCCTCAAAGTTATACATTTCAGTTCCTTTTAGTTCATTTGTCGTTTGTTGTTTCCCACCAATTTTTTAAACAAAATAGAAAATTAATTCCAATCACTGATAGATGTTATGCGGCAGGTTTTTCAGCCTTCGGGTTTGTGCATAAAATTGCTACATTTGAAAAGACGGCAGGCTTTCAGGTTGTGCATTTATTTTCTTTTTGACTTTGTAAGCGATTGTTACTATTTCCCTTTGTTGTCACGATTCATGCATTTTAGTTCTCTTTTAACAGGCCCTCATCCAATTTACGGATTCAGTGACTGCATCTTCTGCAAAAAATGCACTTGATGGCAGAAGCATTCCGAGGTGTGTTTTTGTTTGTTTGGATCTTCAGTTTAGTATTATAAAGGATTAGCTGTTATGTGATGTACAGCATCAAATATTTTCCGTTATCTCTTAATGCAATTTGTATGTGTCTCATGTTGTTTTTTGGCTTAATCATTGTAGATATTTGCTTCAAGAACATGTTGGGAACTGCACTCTGAGAATTAATTATTCTGCTCATACTGATTTGAGTGTCAAATTTCAAAGCCATAGAAGCAGGTAGGGTTGGTATGACGTCGGGAGAGTATCTGAAATTACATATCAGAGCTGCTTTTATATGTTACAAAGTCATTGTCATTTATGATTATTTTTTGTTATTTGCATTAATATTCGTCTTCATGTTAAGGAGGACTTTGTTGCATTCCTTCTGTCCAGCTACTATGAATATTCTAACCTATTACGTTTCTGTTTGTAACATTTTTTCTGAAGTTGCTCTATCTTTGTTTCTATTTTTATTTGTACTTAATTGGACTTTCTTAAGATAGTCTATTTTTTGCTAGTTACATTATTTGTGTTTATTCTGTTTTTGAGCTTGGAGTTAACAATTTACTTTCATCAGGGACTATACTAATCCTTTCCTTCCTGTTGCACCTTCTGCTATAGATGGCAGTGGTCAGGTATATCATTTTTGGATTTTTGGAAACCATCTTCTATAATTGACTGGCATCTCCTTCTGTCCTTTATTTTAATAACTGATTTCATTTTCATCTTATTGAATGCACATCTAAATGCAGTTCTCTGTGGGCTTGGATGGTAAAAAGCAAGAAGCAGAAAGTAATGTTCTTCTTGCATCTATGGAGAATGTACAGTATGCAGTAAATGTGGACGTTTTACATACGGTATTCCTCATTTTTGTTGCTTCTTTGCTGAAAAAAATTTGCTGGACTAGTTAGTCAATATGTTATTTTTCTTTTTCTCCACCCAGGTGTTTTCTGCTTTTGGCCCTGTTCAGAAAATTGCTATCTTTGAGAAGAATTCTGGGCTACATGCTTTAGTACAATACCCTGGTATTAATAAATTTTTTGTTACTACATGTGGTATTGGTATTTTGTTTCTAATTTAGGCTGGAGTGGCCTCCTTTGCAAAGTAAATATAGAAAAGATATTGAAAAGAAATATGCTGTTTACCTTAATCGTGAATGTTGGCTTTCAGCAAACTTTCAGTTTTTTAGATTTTGACAGTTCATTATTTTACAGATGTACGGACAGCTGTCATTGCCAAGGAAGCCTTGGAAGGTCACTGCATATATGATGGGGATTTTGCAAACTTCACCTTGCATATTCTCGCCACACCGATCTCAGTGTAAAGGTAACGCTTTTCAATTGTGGGCCATGTTTCAGTCAGCCGAACTGCTCATGATAGTAATCTTACCATGAAGAATGTCCTGTATTAGCTTGGATTGACTTTTGGTGGTCTCATTTGCAGATCTATACTTACTGACAAGCTTTATACTGTATGATACTCATTGAGTGCTTAAATATGAATTGATCATTAGTGCCATGTATTGGCCATTCTTTGCTTCACAACTGCACAACTTCATCTTTAGCTCTATATTTGTGTTGACCCTTTCATACTTGACTCTTTAATGTGAATGTGAACTGTCCAGGTTAACAATGACCGAAGTAGAGATTACACTCTTCCACATTCTGCCATAATGAATATGCAGCCGTCAATCCTGGGTCAACAGCCTTCAGTTCCACCTTCTGGCACGGGTGCGCCACCATATGCTGCCGGCTATACACCTCCTGCCAGTGGAATGATGATGTCTCAACCAATGAGCGCTTGGTCCCCTAGCACGGGAGGTGTTACTTCTTTCCCACCTCAAATGCCGCCGAACCATGGTTATCCACCAATGCCTCCCGCTCAAGGCCCTGATATGGCTGGTGGAGGGATTCCCTTGCCTGGGCATGGTGGGCCGCTGTCTGGACAACATGCTCCCATGCCGGGACACGGTGGACTGATGCCAGGACAAGGTGGTTCGCTGAATGGACATGGTCGGCATCCACATGCACTTCCTCCATACCGCCAATAATAGCATCATCTCTGTTCTTTATTTGTACTTGCATCTTTGTTTAAAACTACAGTGGCAGTAAATATCTAAGTCTGCTTAACTTCGCATTTAGATTTATCTGCAATCCTCCATTGTTTGAGCTTACTGTGATTTTGTCAGTTAAAAAGTTGTTGCGACCTGAACTTCTCTAAGTGTGCTGTGTTACTTAATAATGTGTGGCCTATCGATTGCCTTGCTTTTGGAGCGGACAATGGCCACAGTCCTGAGCAATTCCTTGCCTCCGATGAGTCAAAGTCTTTCAAGTGTGATGCCTCATCCTCTCCATTATGTGGAAAGATCGACAATACTCAGCGTCCCTGCCCTTACTATTCCTGAAGTTCACAAAGTTGACAGGTTTGATTGACAACAAAGAAGGCTGTAATCTCTGCCACACGATTGGTTTGACTCATGGTCGTATATAAAGACCTTTCACCAACTATTTGCAACTTTCCATAGGCTCCAGAAGAACTGTGTAGAATAATAGAAACAAGTAAAAAGGTATCAAGTGGAGAAACATTGATTGATCGGAAGTCTAATCAATCCTGTTCAAGAAACGAGTGTCGCAAGCTTGTGTTTGTGTGGGTTCGTGCTGATGCTAATCTCCTTCCCTCAACAAGATCGCAAATCAATCTCGACCGGGCTCACCTACACACTCTTTAATCCTACACACTCTTTAATGCATAAAATACAGAAGATCCATAACAGGGGAAACCACATGTAAGTGCTCGTACGCAGGCAGCCCCCTACTAAATGTTACCATGTACAACAAACCACCGGGGACATCCAGAGTTCGAAATCCCAGCAAAACTGTGAACTAGATTAGTAGATTTGCACGCTTTTAAAGTCGTATCATTACTGCACAGGACAATCATCATACAAGTTTCTCAACTTGATTGTATCGACACAGTAGACAAGCTTTCTTTACAGAGAAGGTTGCATACAGAGCTTAGTGCCGTACAGACATCAAATATGTGCCTTTCCAAGCGCAAGGAGCGAGACACACTTTATAGGAGAATTTCGTTCCCAGCTGCATGCGGAGAAAACAGATCGGCCTGGACTAAATCCGCGACAAAATTTATAACTCACAGCTAGAACAGGGAAAGCAAGAACACAGGAAACTTAGTTGAGAAAGTGGAAAGTGATACCGATCTCTCCAGGTTCGACGACGACAATAAATGGGTTCAGCACTATCTGGAAGAGCAAGCCTTTCAGAAACAGCAGCAAGGGATATGTGGTCGCATTTGATGATAGTTTCCAGAACGAAACAAGTTTCATCCTTCGTGTTGCCTTCCGGCACATCCACAACGAAGGATTAAATCACCATTGTTCCTGGTCTTCCATCTATGATCTCAGGATGAGCTGTCGTTATGGTTGATAATAAGTTCTGCACATCTATTACAACTTATCTTGATTACAAATATGCTTCTCTTGTCCCTGATAAAAACCCCACGCCACAACCAATGGCAACAAAGTCATAATTGGCATGTTAATTTCGCATGTTTTCAAATTAACATGCAATCTCACCGATATTACTAGGGAAATATTCATCAGCGCAACTAGGAAAGTCCTCAAGTACTTCATTGCACATATTGAAGCAAAAAGTTTAAGGATACTTCCTGAATATTACATGAACAAACAAAAGCAATAATATTACTGAGTGGCAAGCACAATACATCGGCGTGGAAGAACTGGCTGGAAATTAGTGAAAGAAGATAGAGGTACATTGTTGGTTGCCCCAGGGAAGATTTCTTCTTATCTAACTTAAATGATCTTTCAATTGGGAAGGCACCAATTCCAGAAATATTGATCCTGACATGATAAAGGAAGTACGAGTTGTCTTCTCCCCACGCCCCCTCCCTCTCCTCTCTTTTTCATAAAGTCATAACAAGAACGAATGTTCAAAGCAGCAGAGCAACTGTGTGGCAATCCGCATAATGTATAACAAAAGTAATATATTACATGATATAACCTATTGAAAAGTTTTGACGATCAATCGAATAGAATGACTGTATACGTTGCATGATTCTTCTATTTCTACTCCAACATTGTATGAAACTATAGATTCACTGGTAACAAAGTAGTTACTATTCTCCAAACGCCTTGCATAGTTACACTACGACTTCTTATTTTATCTGGCCATCAAGAGTACCTGTTCTTGACGCTGAACATTACAAAGTTGCGTATTTCACAAAAGAAAAAAGAACAAAAAAGGCCGGCACTGATACAGTATTAATGTACAACCCCGGTGTATGATGATCTAGACCTCCTCCGATAATGATAATAATTGCCGTCAGCTAACCCCATATGTATTTATATAATGCTAGTGTTACAGCACATTGTACATATGATGATTAAGTATGGCGTACCCAAGTACATAAAATTTTTCCTTTCCCAAATTATCGGAATTAATTTTCAGATAGCTTAGTTCATACTCCAGTAGCTATCTCTTTATTATTTGCCAAGTGTTGGGAGCTCCCCTCATAGACCCAAGTATGGGGAGGCTGCACTCTCAACATTGGCCATAACTGGTCGAGTCTTTCCTTCCTGGAATATTGCCTTTTCCTCTTGGTTTGTCTGCGAAGAAGAGTGTTGATGGCCTTCAAGTAGTTGCTGGAATCGTGGTCTCGAAGGATAGTTCCATCCGATCCGTAAGCACTAAGGTTGCTTAGAGTTTCCAGAGGGTGGGGAGAGTTGAGGAAGGCTCTCAGAGCCGCCATTGGAGCTTCACCCCTGTGTTTTTCCATGGCGTAGATAGCAGAGCCCGAGGGAAGGAGTGGATGTGATGGGGAGGATTCTTCGTCTGGTTGCAAAATGAATGGCTGACCCATTGGAGCATACAGCAATTTCTGCATTCGTTGGTTGTATGATAGAAATTGTTGAGTAAACATATTTGCACAAGTAAAAGGAATTTTTATGGCATCAACTCAATCAACAACATGATAGAAAACGATCTAAAATATGGTAGCTCGTAAGTTAGTGAAGTATTAGCTGCAAGACAATTAATGATGATAACGCTATCACCGAATATCGAAGCTAATTGGTGATTTAAAAGAAATAATTAGATCACTTACATTCTGGTTAAGGCAGGGATGAGACCTAAATACCCCACTTATACGTTTAAGGACTTGAGCCAACCGGTTGGGGTAGTCACAAGAGAAGGCTCTGGGTACAATATCTCTATGCATCATTACAGAGCAGACATGGTCATCCTCCAGCCCTAGCTGCCGGAGGATCTGCTCCCCTCCGCAGAAGACCGACGGCGACCCAAATGTCACCACCGGCAGCAACGACGACTGCCTCACCTCCTTCCTAGTCAGTAGCATTAGGTTCACCAGAAGAGAGGCTACCGCCGAGAGAGTGGCCGGCGAACCGGAGCTTGCCGGCGTCTCCGTACTTGTCTAAGTGGTTCTTAATCTCCGGCAAGAACTGATCGTATATCCCCTTGGCAGCTTCATATATGCCCCTGTGGACCAGCGCCTCTGTTCCCTACGTACATTTTTAACAAGTTCTTGTTACTTCATGTGTATGCTTCGTATATCTGGCGGGTGTAAGAATAGGTGCAAGCCATGTAGCATGAATTTGGAATTAGTACAAACAAAAAAATATCAATTGTCGGCCTCTTTACCTCGAATGGAGCTGGCTCGAAGAAGAGATTCGCTTGCCATGAGGCCAAAGAATCCGATCCCTGTTATTTCACGACCATAAGTCACAAATTAGCACCAAAGCCTAATGGCAGGTAACGCTGATCATGAGTTACATATTTAGTTCATTATTGGATTAATATATACAGAAAGCAATCAATGGATGACATAAAAGATATGATCATTTTGATAGAAGTTGTGTACAATATCATATTCACCTGAATGACAAAGATTCGGGTGAAGGTGCTAGGGTCGTCACAAACGAACCACTCACAAGGCGACGAATTGGGCGACTGGAGATTCCTAGCCGCCTCCGCCTTCGCCTCCTCCTCCGCCGCCACCACTGACGTCATGGTCGACGTGGCCACTCGCGCCGCCATCCTCATATTGTAGACCCTGGAACATGCAGGTGAGGTAGGCGGTGCACCAAGCCTTTCCGGCGGCCGGACGTTGCCATTGTCGCTGCCAGTACCATTTCCCTCCTCCCAATTAGCACCGCCCAAGGGGGCCATCTCCTCGGCGTGAGTGTGGACATACTTGGCCGCCGATGCGGCGATCTCGTGGGCAAGAGCAGGGCGGAGGTGTCGATTCGTGATCGACTCCGCGCAGCCGTTCTCTGAAATGGATAACTTCAAGACGTTCGAGTCGTGGACGCAGTCGTCCGGCCTCCCCGCCTCCACCTCCGTCTTCGCGGCGGCCGCCTCAGCCTTCTGCTTCAAGGAAGATGTAACTAGCACTAGTTCATGGTGTTCCCACAAATCCTCCCCCTGGAGATACAACAATGATCACCTCGTCATAACTTCTTCATCTCCCCCATGCAATGCATTGCATTGCATTGCAAAGGTTGCGTTGCCTATTGAAGAGGCGAATAATATTGACATGCAAGACTCAATTAGTTGTTGACTTTATTGGTGTAGTGGAGAGAATAAAATTGAAATACATAAATTTTAATGTCTTCTTTTTTTAAAATACTGAAAATTATTATCTGATATATAAATTTATATTATAAAATATTAAAATTATATGATTACTACTAATATATTTCTAGCTGTAATGAAGTTGAAATGCCTTTAATGGTGTTTCTCTAATTCATTCTACACTTTTATGGCCAATAATTAACTTATAAGCTTGAATTATGCAGAAAAGTTTTCAATATTAATAAAATTTATTTTCGGGTCAATCTTTTCTGTCTCTGTTGACTTTAAACTCTCTATTTATTTGAATTTTCCTATCCTATATAGCCAGAAGGATTATTTAATTTTAATGCTTTTTTACATTTTTTTCGGGCTAATAATTAACTTATATAATTATAATTAATAAAATTTGATAAAGAACAGACCTTAATTTCGGGAACGACGTAGGCCATGTTGCAAAGAAATGCAAGGCGTGAGAAGAGCTCCATTCGTGCCCAAGAGACGGGGACGAGGTACCGGAGAAGCTGCTCCGGTCGACCACAGCCGTCGACCCCTCCAGTTCGTCCTCCTCGTAGCTCACCTCGCACACCGCCTCCTCCTCCAACTCCTTCGCCTCCACGTGATCTTCCCCCTTAGTACTCTGCCTCTCCTGCCATAGCTCCCGCAGCTTCAACAGCTGCTCCACCCAATTCCCCTTCTTCTTCTTCTTCCCCTCCTCCTCCTCCCCCTCCACCTTCAACTCCTCGAAGAGAAACGACTGGACCATTTTGGCCGAGAGGGGGAACTGGAAAACCCCCGGCGTGCCGCCGCCGGAGTACTTCGATTTCGCCTGATTGACAGAGCAGCGAATCTGCGGCTCCGAGAGGCATCTCCGCATCCTCCTCCGCTCGCGCACGTCATGCTCCGACACCGACCTTCTCATCCCAAACATTTCCTTACCCGCCGCCCCGGCCGCCGCCGCCGTGGCCGAGCTCCCTGTGAGTGCAACATGGATGCATGCCATGCACGTCCACAACTTCTCCTATTTCAAATTCTTCTTCTTCGCCTGTGGGAGGCCGGGGCGGTTGCAGGTGGGGATGTAGTTTGTTGGGCAACTTCTTAGAAAGCAGAGCAGGTTGGGGAGGCGGCCATTAATAGTGGAGGAGGTGGCTTGGAGGGAAGCGGCGGTCCGATGATACCAAGGCGAAGTACTCCAATGGGAACTGGAAGATGACGTATCAATCCGCAGCGACGATGGCCATGCAAAAAAGAAGAGGGTAAATAGTTATTTTTAGTAAATTATAATGATATATAATAACATAAATTGTTGGTGAACTACTACCTACCCAAGTATTAAGGGCTATATTGTATGATGTCAACAACATGCTAACCAGCACCAAAATTCAGACTAGGATATTGCTAAATATGTTTTGAGTCTGGTTAGAACACTGTATTTGGGGCCATTAATTTGATCATTTTTTGATCACGTGGATGGTATGTTTAAGTAAATTATCTATACATGATTATTTGAAAAGACTACAAGATATTAAGGGAAATAAAACCAAGAGATATAATCATGTCTTTGGAAAAAAAAAAAAGAGTGCTAAATCTTGAAACCTAATACATTCTAAGGGTGTGTTTATTAATATGCCATCTTTTTAGGCTTGAGACATTCTTTATTCCAAACTCTTGCCCACCAAACTCTTTCATCCGTTCGGTGCAATGTATGCTCTTTAATTAACATGATATGTGATGATCCATGTGGTTATAAATGATTCACAAGTTAATATTAAGTACATATAATTGCGAATATAGCCTTACTCTTCTAATCCTGGCCATGGAGTGTCATGAAACACGAATGTATGTATGTGTATACCGTGGTGCATATTAAAGAACCATTCGAGTTTCATTATTTTTATCAAGGCAAATATCAGGAGAAGAGATGATCATCAGTAACGAAAGCTGATGAAATAGTGAATACAACATCAGGACTTCTATAATTACAGTACATGAAGAAAATCATCCATGCTTTGAACTTTATACAATACAATATAGCGTGATTAAAATTAACAAACAATTAGTATTATAGGAGGGCGGTAAGAACAGGCAAAAACACGGCGAAAATTGTCGTCAAGCTGTGGAACAGGTATCAAAAAGACTACAATAAATTACTAAGCATGAAGATCTCCGCTTGATGTAACATTACATAACCTGACAAGCTTATTCGAAACCCCACAACAAAATTGTCTGCTTAGGAGAAGAAAACAAAAAAGTCCTCCAAAGTGGCTAGCAGGAGAGTCCAACCAACCTGCCCTCTCACACATTATCGATTCCTTTTCATTGGGTGTCCCGCTGTTAATTAGCCATTCTAACACGCCTCGTAAAATAATATTGATATGTATATATATAGAAAGAGAGAGATGATCATCTCCTCTGAAATATTGAAACAGTACACATTCAAGAGAACAAAACTCTATCTCAGATGGTAATTATTAGGGATAAGGTGGGAGAGGCGTTAATGGCGAAGGAAAGAGATGTGGGATATGGGTTTTCGAAGTTAGGCGGCCGATGATAACAAAGGAAGGTTGGTTTGTCTTGCGGGAGAGTTAGATCGGTAATTAAGGGAAAGCGGACTAGAGCAGCACCAACGTTAGGAAAAGGTTGTTCAGACGGTCCGCGGCATTGGAAATTTTAACGGGATACCCTAACCCTAAGCAGCTATATATAACGCGCTGTAGAGCTCGGGGCAGAAGGTCTGGATTTATTATGTGTAATAACCTGGATTAAGTGTAAATTAACGGGTTAATTATTTTTAAAAATAATTAACTTAAATTAAAAATTAAAAAGGTGCTCGCTAATGTAATAAATCTTGTCCCAATAAATATTAAATATAAACCTGTCACAGACTAGTGAGGCTTGAGACCCTTGTGGCATATTGGATAACATTTCAAAGAGTGGCATTTGTAAAAAATTTACCATGATATTAAGAGATAAATTAATTAATGTGTTTTCTTTTTGCAAGTAAGTTAGAAAAGGAGTCTCTAAGTGTCTGTTTGGTCCTTTGAAAATACGAACTTGAATGCTGTCAAGCAAGATAAGTTCACCTACAGGCTATTAGTGTCAATCACTAATTATTTTTGTTGCACTAAATCTAAATCACTAAATGCGACTGAGTTGGTTAAGAGTTACGATCACCACCCCATTCATGCGAGGAGAATATGGATTTTACCCATGCAAAAATTTTAATGTTTGGCAACTTGAGAGATGCCGACAATAATCACTACATAGTCATTGTTTTTATATAAACCTACCTACTCGTATGACTTGTGAGTTAGGGTACCGTGTTATTAAGGGTTCTATGAGTTCATGCAAACCAAAAGCCAATAAAAGCGATATTGCTGATCTCTAATTTTGTCATTATGTTTTTTTATTATGTGCTTTATCACTCGTATGGCCTAATCCTAGCAGGGCTGATTAAAAAATAAACAGTAATATAAGACAAGGTCAAGGGAGAACGGGGCAAAGGGGTGTCTACAGTGGAGAAGCAAGGAGGGGGAGGAAGCGTGTCCCTCCCCTCGCAAAGGGCGGCAATGCGACAGGGCAGCAGCAAGGGGCGGCGGCACGTTTTAGAAATTTTTTTTTTTTGATAAGAGATCAGGCCATCTTTGTAATCAGACAAGCCCACAAGAGAACTCGGGGCAAATTTTTTCTATCCCGCCCCGTCGACGCCCTCTCCCCACCTGTCCTACCGGCACCCTCCCCTGCCTGTAGCCATGGTCTCCTCACCCTGGCCACCCCCGCCATCGCCACAGCGACCCCCCAACCACAGGGGGGACAGGGGACCGCGGACCGCAGTGACAAGCAAGGGCAAGGGAGGGCGTCGGTGGGGCGGGTGGGGGACAACAGGATGGAGGGGTCGCGACGGCTTGGGGCGGGCAAGGGGGATTGTGGCGGAGGGGGTCGTCATGGCAAGCGAGGGGGCCGCCGTCGGGGGAGCGGGGTTGTGCGGGCGAGTCAAGAGGGCAGGCGGGTCTCGAGCGGCTGTGAAATCTGGCCTGCTGGGTTTTAATCCAATGGCCTAGATTTAACAGCGCATGGTGCGTTGCTAAAAGGGGGCAGCCCGTTATAGCTGCCCCCTACATATATATATATATATATATATATATATATAATATATATATAATGGGACTAAATTGAAGGTTACCTGGTTTTCTAAGACGAAAGGCAACGTAGTTCCTGCCATACTAAAAATCTGAACTTCCAAATAGACACACATTCATTATTCACACCATGGCAACAACTAGTTCAAAGCTGAAATGCAGATTCATTATGTCTCCAACAATTTGATCATTTTCATGAATTTTTTACAACTTCTAATTTTTAGGATGAAGTGGAAGAGGACACAGAATGTGATCATCTTCGTGATCCGTCATTTCTCTACACTAATTGCTAAAATGCTGAAAAAAATTCTAAAATCCAAAACCAGGGATGGAATGAATGTTCTCTCTTACCTCACTTTAAATGGCATTTGCATTTACATGACACGGCAAACCCAAAAAAAAGGATGAGCAGTTCAGTATGTCGTACTTAAAGGAAACGAAAAGAACACTCACATAACGCATTCTATTGTCAAGCAAAGATCCATCTTAAAAAAACCTATGAACGAGATGGTGAGCAGCATTAAGCTTAAGAGCATTATAGGGAGTGCTTCTTCCCTGATGTTTGAATATTTGTTGCTTGTACTGAATTACAGTGGCAGGTGCACTCTTGTAGTGTTAAATGGGGAAGAAGAGCTCTTTGTTCAGACCCTAAGCAATCTTTCAAGGTCACTGATGGTTGTCCTTGTGAGGAGGACTATGGGCACTGTTGGCTTGCGGTTAAGGTTGGAAAGAGTTGGGGGACTCTTGCATGCAAAGAGCATTTGTTTGTTGCGAGAAAGAAATAAAAGAAACACACATTGTTTGAGTTCTTCATACTCGACAAAGCAGCGAAAAAACAGGGACGTGGTCACATCCCAATGATCAAGATGTGTAAATATGGTTAACTAATTAGGATTTGAACTAATTTAATATAATTTTATATAAATTTTAGATGGTTAACTAACTCAATCTAAAAATTAATACCCCTGTATATATTAAGCGTTAATTGCTTAAGGAAAATAAAACATCAGCACAATTTTTAATTTCGACTGAAACCAAAATCAGAAAGAGCAAAGAAGAAAGGATTATTACAAACATCCACGCCATATATCCTCACGTAGCTAGCTAATATATGAGCCAAGTTATTATTACAAACTCTCAAAACCCAACATAGTAGGAAACCCGATACCTATTATTAATCACGAGAGTATTCTATATATTGATGCCCCAAAAGGAACTTCCACATTCTCAACGTGTTATGTTGTTCCCTAAAGCATAATACTTTTAACAATGAATCCTTAATTTCGCTAATTTCATATCACCTATACCTACCCATTCCAAAACCTTGCAAGGTCGATGTAAATTAATTTACAGTTTCATGTTGTTCTTTAGCCACCATCCATACACACGCATGTTTGTTTATCTACGTACGCACTAAGCCATAAAACTAAAATTTACTTGGAAGTAAATGATCATTTCCACCAGATCTAAATTTACTTGACTAATTTGGTAAATAATTGAATACAACTACAACATCAAAATTACTCATTTTTCTAATTACCTAGATAACCCCCATCCAAACTCACCCACGCATTTTATCAAACACCTTACAAACGCCAGGCATGGCGAACCAAGGATGAGATGAAGAAGACGGCGGTGGAAGGAAGAGAATTCAAACAAATTTGATGTAAAAAAAGGAGTCTTGCTTTTTTCTTAGATGGTGGGAAGTACCTTTTTCACAATGTCATCGCTAAGGGAGGCGATCTGGGAGTCCAACGCCTTGATCGTGTCCTCCTTCTGCTTCTCCAAGCTCTGCAGCGCCTCGTGCAGCTCCGCCTCCACCTTACGCCGCCCCTCGGCCAGCTTCGCCTCCAGCTCCTTCGTCGTCTCCTTCTTCATCCGGTTGAGCGCCGACGAGATCTCCGCCCGCACCGCCTTCATCACCGCCGCCGCCTGCTCCTCCAGCTGCTTCACCTCCCCCGACGTGTCCTTCACATCGGATAGGCTGGCCCGGATGGCGGCGTCGCGCTCGTCCATGAACTTGCCCAGCGGGGTGAAGTAGATCTTGTCCAGCGCCACCATGAGCAGCAAGAACTGGAGGGCGATGACCGGCAGGGTGAGGTTGAAGTCGAAAAGCGCCGCCTTTTCGATCTCCGACGCCATGGCCGGCGCGGCAGTGAGCGCGAAGGTCGCCGCCGAGAGCGCGGCGGAGGGCTTCCAGAGGGTGGAGAGGACTGGCCGGAGCTGGTGAGTGGTGGTGGCGCCGGCGGCGGTGGGGAGGAGAGGGGAGGAGGAAGCAACAACAATGGTCTTGAAGTTGGAGGCGATGAGCATGTTGGCCATGGCGGATTCTTCTTCGTCGTCTTCTTCCTCTGCTTTGGTCGGAATGTCCCGTCGGTAGTCGTATCAATGGCATGACGTTAATTTTATGATGTTATTTGGAAAAAGCGAAAAATTAAGAGTATTTCAGAAAAGATGCATCTCTTGTAACTCTTTTTATAAATTTGTAAAATTTATGTTCCCTGCGTTATAAGATTATTGTTTGTCTCTTATTATCTTTCTGTCTTTGTATCCAAAGTTCTTGAATTATAGCTATTATTATTATATTAAAAGTTATTTGTGTATAAAACGCCATGATTTCTTTGAAAACAATTTTGATTAATTGTCAATTTTTTTATATAGCGAGGAGGTGATATTGTAGTGTTAAACTATTTGGGGAGTATTTGTTTTGCAAAGAATCCATCCCCACGTATGTATCCATATATAGGATATGTACTATTTTATGTTTAAAAGAGGTATAATTTTAAGTAATACTTATATATATTCATTCACCAATTAAAAATAGATCATGAATCACTGTCTTGAACCGGTTTGAATCGTCCCATTCAAAATTTATAGAAAAAGCGATTCAATCACCCATTCCGCCTTTCACAACATTGCTAAATATACGTGGGTAATTTGTAGCTAGGTGAAGTTTGACTGAGTTCAATGTTTGCTATGGCCAAAAATTGAACGATTTTGGATCGGACTTGTGAAACCAGGTAAGATTTGCGTTTTCTTGACCGGATGGCCGATAATTCTGTGTAAACTAGGATAGATAAGGGCACTAATAAGAGAGCTTTGCTTTATATTATTTTAATTAATATAATCATACAAAATTTAGCTACATTATATAGCTATTAATCATTAACATGATAGCGTCGTTGATCTCAAAATAAATTTCAATGCAAATTATATCAAAGAATAATACAGACAACAACAATAAACACTAGGCTCAGCTCACTAACGACGCAAGGTTGGCGAAGAGTAACCGTAATTTTTTTTAAAAAAAACAAATGTAAGTTGATAGCCCTAGTTATGTCAAGGGAAATTGCTCAACACTCTAAGTTGACATCTCAAGTCATTCAACCTCGTCTTCATTCAACAGCGGTTGATGGGTATTTGCAACGGCTTGCCATTTGCCAATGTTTTATGGAATCAGGAATTGAGTTACAACTCCCATTCCTTTCCATTTGTGCGGAGCAGTTGATTATTTGATGCGCAACCCTGGGACGTTCTTGAGACCCATCTTGCCGATGACAATTTTGGGAATGGCAGGAGGGTTGTCCATGCCCATGCTTCTGCTGAATTCGTTGGCCAATTGTACCAGTCGGACCTTATCGCGTCCTACATTCTTGCTTGAATTGTAATAGCCCAACCATGCTTGATAAGCAGCTTCCTTGTTCTTCATTTGTACATGAGATAATGCACGATCAACCTGTAAAAATGATTATTCCATCAAATTCCACTGTTTGGTTAGTGCATAACAAAGAAATGACGGTAAGAGAACATAGAAGACAGATCCTTTTCTCAATACCCACCTTCTTTCTCATGTCTGGATCGACGCTTGGAGTTGGTGCCTTGGTTATCGGAAGATCATTTATGCTAGACAAGAAGAACTCCTCCCAAGGGGCAAGCAACAATATACCTTTGCCTTCTTTACCTTTCCGGCCAGTTCTACCAAGTCGATGTATGTATTGTTCTCTCTCGGAGGGCAAGCCAACCTATCCAAATCGCAAATACAAGTGAGAGATTAAAGGCCAACAAGAAAAGAAATGGAGGGCAATTACATCAAGTTATATAATGAACACACGAAATGTGAATGAGGTTTTACAAAGTAGGGAATGAAAATAGGACATTATTGAATTTATATACCTAGCACAAGAAATGAAGGGTTCATGTCAAGATGCGTAATGCTGAAGAAACATCAGTCCTCCATATGTTATGACGTGACTTTTTAATGCACATTTAAAATTAATAAAGAGATTGAGCTTAACTCGTATTGTCATCTAACCTGGACAACAAGGGTGACATCAGGATAGTCAACACCACGGGCTGATACATCAGACGTCACAAGTATAAGTCCTTTTGATCTCCTGAATTCATCAGATACCCTGGTTCTATAACTTTGAGGTTTTCTGGAGTGAATTTCTCGAACATTAAGATTAAGCTCAGCAAGAAGCTCAGAAACGAGCCTAGTGACCATTGCAGTTGTACAGAAAACAAGAACCTACATAAAAATATGGTAAAATTAGAGAATATCAGTACGATTCAGATATTCATATATCATCATATATACGTTTTTTTTTAAAATTCAGCATACGAAATTACAGTGTCAAGTGTCCAGACTCGTCCCTGTTAAGCTACCTTGTAATCAGCCTCCTCTCCAATATGCTCCTTCAAAATACTGTAAAGAAGAGCAAAATGCTTGTCCAGTGGTGCAACTAGATGCATTTGTTTAACCTGCAAAGAATACATCACATAAGTAAAGGCAACTCCATCAATAATACTATCATTAATTCTCAAGTACCTGTGTATGAGTTTCTTCACTACCCTCTTGAACAGTATTTATAAATTCATAATCCCTTTTCAAAGCAATGAGACCAATTTGTTGGACCTGTAAACCAGAAACAACTTAGACCCTGTTATAATAGTATACAACATCCATCACATAGAGAAGGAAAGTGATAGAGACATGGGCAGACAGCCAGACCTCTTCAGGGACAGTAGCTGAAAATAGAAGACTTTGTCGCTGCTTGGGGATAGCAGCAACTATTTTTTCAATATCTTTCCGAAAACCCATGTCCAACAAATGATCAGCTTCATCTAGGACAAGGACCTTCACCCCCATTAAACGAGAAGCAAACCCAGGTGTATTCTCAATATGATCCCTAAGTCTTCCAGGTGTTGCTACAAGAATCTGCAATCCAAATAGTAAGAAAGAATGCAACCTTAAAACAAACTATCCTTTTTGTACCAAACAATTCTACCTGGCAAGGGTTTGCTTGCATGCGTTTCTGCTCTAGAGCTAATCTTGTACCACCAATTACAACTTGCACCCCAATAGAGGGGTGAAACTTTAAGAGCTTGTTAGCTTCATTAGAAGCTTGGGTGGCTAGCTCTCTAGTTGGGCATACAATAAGTACATTGACAGGGGGTCTCTTGTTGTCACGGTCAGGTGGAGGTACCTTTGCAACAACTTCTATAGCAGGAAGCTGGAAATTAGAAAAAAAAATCATTGAAATGTAAGGAGGGAAAGAAACCCCAAATATTTAGAAGATTAACAGCATGGAATTCTCCAATTTTCAGATGAAAAAATCAAAATTTATACCAAGAATGCAACAGTCTTTCCAGTTCCCGTTTTTGCCTTCGCCAAAACATCCTTTCCTACAAATTTTACCAAAGTCAAGATACTTTCTTCTTAAAAAACATCCAGATAGTAGACACCTTCAAGTGTAATACGGAGTTTGTATACCCTTAAGTATGAGAGGTAGCGTTGCTTCCTGCACCACAGTCATCTTCTCATATCCAGCCTCTTTTATTCCTTTCAGTGATAAGGGGGATATAGAACACTGATCGAACCTGCAGAAAGCACAGCAATGTCATTAAAGAGAAAATTATTAACTAAAAATAATACCACTCAGAAGCTAACACAACTATATTTGTGATTGTTTAGAATGCTGGAATACACTGAATTTAAGTTACGCCATAATATTAATACATAAAATCCTCCTCTCCCTTTATTAACATCCGACGACGTAGAAAGACACAATATAACAAATGTTTCCAGAGCTATAAGACAAGAAATAAAAGACATCATTAAGAATGCCTCTTAGGGGCATTTGATTCTCAATGAAAATAAACATAAGTTTAAAGCGAAGAAATAGCTGCATGTCAAAGTTTACATCTTGAAGAATCAAACGCGGTGCACAAAAAAATCTTAACTGTAAGCATAAGTACACTATGATTGATGTCCTAAAAAATGCGCTAGTTATCTCTCAGCTAAAGTCTGCATTTTGCACCCCACAACAGAAACATTATGACATCACAATTAACAGATAAATGCAGACTCTACAAACCTGGTTTCACTCAAATATGAATCGCTTTTTCCATTAGAAGTACTCTTCGGGGCCATCTCCTTCCTATTAATAGTTTCTGATTCCACTTTACAAGCACCACCCTTGAACAATTCAATATCGCTATCACTTTCCTCCTCTTCGCACTCCCCCAAACCAGGCAAATCTCCAATATCATCCTCATCATCATCCGACTCCATTATCCGACGAGCTCGTTTTCCCGGCGCTTTACTCCGTCGTATGAAATCCCCATCATCCCTTACAGGACTGAGCTTCGAGCCACCACATCTCCCACCCCTTAAAGAAAGTTCATCCCTTGATCGCAACCCAGTCGGCCTCTTTCTCGAAGAGAAAACCTTATCCTCGTCATCAACATCATCGTCATTGTCGCTATAGAGCTTGCTAGCCCTCTTGGATGGCAGGCCCCTCGAACTTCTTCGACCATAATCATCGAAATCGTCATCTCTTGACCTTCTCAAAGACGAAACCCCGTCCCTCCCACCTCGCCGGCCCCGTCCGCTGCCCATGCTGCTCTCTCGCCCGGAATCCTCGTCGCTCTCGCTGCTCAACCCAAGGCTAAGCGAGCTAGTATTGATCCCGCCAACCCAATCGCTAAGATTGGCCTCGTCTTCGATCAAAGTCTTGGGCCCTCCTCCCCCCGTCCGGACAAGCTCCCCGTCTGAAACTCCCCGCCGGAGCGTCCGGCTTCCATACGAATCCGAGCTCCCCCTCCCGCCGTCGTATCCGTGGCGGCCGCCGCCGCGGGGACGAAGCGGCCGGGCAGAGAATGGGCGGAGTCCGACGCCTTCGGGGAAATGGCGGCTCAAATTAAAGGTGAGGAGCGTCGGAGGGAAGAAGACGCCACGGCCGAGGACGACGGCGCGGAGGAAGCGGCGGAAAGGAAGTTGGCGGAGCATAGCGGGTAGAATTCGTAGGAAGCGGTGGCGACGGCGGCAGCCGGCGGTGGTGGAAATGAAGGAGGGTTTTAGTGGACGGGGGGTTTAGGGGAGGCTGGTGGACTCCTCTTTCTCTTTTTGCACACAAAATAAGTGGTCACGGTCCAAGCTCAGGCAAACAATTCCGAGGTTACAAAATTTAACAAGTTGATCAATTTCCCTATATCAAGTGTTTTTGTGTCTTTTAGATGAGCATGAATTTCTTTAGTGTAAGTTAAATTAAGGATTGTTTTGACAAAAAAACACACAAGACAGTCCTTTAAGAAGAAGGGGAAAAAAGTATTATATTTCTGTCTCCACTGCTAATGAGCCCTTCGACATACTCAATGCAAGCCAAGTTGGAGTTTGTGACAAACACGGGCACCAGTTTATTCTAATAATCAGCTGTAAGCATCCGTCGTTACATGCTGTATTAACAATCGGAACATTATTAGAAGAAATATATATCTTTGAGGGGTTTCTTCCTGTATCTATTCTTCCTACACTTATAAATTCACTTAGACTAAAAAATAAGGCATTGGAAGGATTTTTTGATCTTTTAATATTAATAAGTTGAGTATTTCACTCATATATCATATGAAAGGGAAAAAGATTTCTAAGAGGCCTTACAACAACTGAAGTGCTGGAAATAGTATCAGTTTATTATTGAAATTTTTAAAGTGTCATTGAAAATATTTAATAAATGGTGTCACTTCTCATTTGATCTAAGAGTTACGTTAGTTGTAAGACCTTTCAAGAGATTATTACTCTTCAAATTGAATGCCTCTACTTCTTGCATATGTTATATATCACAAAAATTATGCATACATTATAACATTATTCCTTGTTGATTATAATCATTCAGCCAATTACATTTCTTAAGGAAATTTTTAATAATCTTAGGAATATAAGTTACTATTTATAGTACATGCAATAAAAATTTAATTCTAACTTTCAATAAACACTGCAAAATCACTAGGATTATCATTTTTTTATTTGCATGTTCCAGGCAAGACTAGCCATGAATGTCTAAACTTTTTTTTTTGCAAATAGCTCAATTGAGGGGCAAGCATTAGACAGAAATTTAAGTACAGCTTAAATCAAACGGGTATAAAGCATTGTCCCGCAATGTGCAAAAAGTGACCCACTACGCTGACTCAACACTCGAGAGTACAACCTCACCGAGCATTATGTCACCGGGCATTATAAGCGAACATATGATGGTCCTGCTTGTAATATATAAGCTTCGGAATGTCACTAGCCGTTTTGGGGGTTTTTTCTTATGGTTGAGACTTATAATCGTATAATAATTGTTCAGTTTCTAGTTTTTTCAAATCTTAGGGCGTCAAGTATCGCTAACATCTCCGATATCTGTAGGTAGTCATTTTTCTTTTCATAGAGACTTAACTAAGCCAACAATGACCGTAAGAATATGTACTTGCTCAACCGGAAATTCCCCAAGGCTACATGACCTAACGAAAATTCCTCATCATTTTGGTACTAAATCTCTTTTTCCAAGATAACAAGCTTGTCGATCATGGCAACAAAAGGGCAGAGAGCGGAACTGCGCAGTTAGATATAAGTTAAGCATGAAACTTTACGTCGAAGAGCCCATGATTACCGAACTTGGACTCGATGTTTATCTTGCCCCTAGCAGCCGGACTCCACCATCTCTCCCAAAGAAGTCCCACAGGAAGGTGATAAAAGTACCTCCGCCCAGCAGAAACCGCTACAATCAGCTCCAGCAGAGCACAGGGGTGGAAGATTGGCAAGATTGATGAAGAATCCCCCTTGCATTAAGAAGGATGTGAAGGTGGATTGAGGGCTGCATTATACGCGACGAATATCTCTTAGAAATTAGAAACTGAATGAAATGATCCTACATCCAGCTAACACAAAAAGGACAACGGTTTTCGTGTTAAACGTAAATAAATCAAATACATACAGAATATCGCAATTGATAACTAATGGAGGGTAAAGACGTGTTATCAAATAAAAAAAAGCATGTTACAAATAGATATATCAAATACATCTAAGTAGCAAATTATTCAAGGATGAAATTTTACACAAGTAAATATGACTTTTAAAATTGAAAAAACAATCGTTTGAAAATGATATTACATCATTCACACTTCTCGTACTTCCCTGTACAATCAATACAGACAAGCAGATACAGATGCATATTTAACAAAGCCATTCATTGCCAAGGTTTTCAACCAATGCATCAGCTTCTCACCCGCATGTTACACAGAATACAGATTCTCTTCTGTCTTGTATAAACATGCAATGCAGTATAGATGGCAGAATCCGCAGCCAACAACACAAGGTGGATAAATTACTCATTCCAAAATTACATTCCACGATCAGGAAGGAAATGAACTAATTATCTATATTTCATCCACAAAAAGTACATAATAATATCCTGGCCGCAAGCACTAGGACAGAACTTACACGGTCACTTTCGTATTATCAGATTCTTATTCAGATAACGCACATGCAAGCACGCTATGCCATCACACAAATTTTTTATATAATCAACGAAACCATACACGATGTGTTAAAATGTTCCACAAAAACACATCCAGTAAATGTACCCAATGAATGGCACATGTAAATGATGCAATACTCACTCATATTCCACTCAATTCCCCCTGATCCGGCACATCAACATCCATCTCTGTGTTTTCGTGGTGAAATCTCACCACAATGCATGTAATGTTATCAGCACTTCCCCGGGTGAAAGCCGCCTCAGTTAATTTGCGAGCGGCTGACTCTGGATCATCTTCTGTTCTCGCAAGAGAGACAGCATCCTTCAACCACAAAAACAGAAAGACAATTATGATGCCCACTCTTCGGTGAGAAAACTATTCAGTAAGTATATAGACAACAAATCAGCTATCAGAAGTCATTTTAAATAAAATAAACGTTCATATCTAAGGCACATAATTTTCAGCCAGATGTCATCTCAAAAAAGTAAAAAAAGAAATAGAATGGACGGTAAACATCTTCCACATGGCAAAAAAAGGAAGGGAAAAGATAGAGAGACCTCATTTGGCACCACATCCCACAGTCCGTCACTTGCCAACACCAAAAACTCCAAGTCCTTCTCTACCTCTTGTTCCTACAAGATATATCTAAGATAATAAATAGTCACACAAAGTACATATAGATACCATAAGCAATAATAAACAATGTTGAACAGATGGGCCAAGAAACCATGTACTCATACTGAACGGTTTCTATAAGAACCTTCTTTAGGATTACAAATGAGTTCAGAAATGTGAAGCATACCTTGGTATAGGTTAATAAGGGTACAAAAAGGAAGCATACAAAACTTAGTGACAAAATCATCATATACTTCTCAACTAAAGGAGAAATCAACTGTTATCCAAGCCCTTGCCACATAGCATCAAGAGAGACGAAAAAACTCACGCAAGCTTAGAAGGCCAAAAAACAACCAAGATGTCCCCCCAAAACACTTGGCTGCATGTGGCAAACAAACTGAAACTTAAACTAATCTCTAACGATTCTAATTTGAACTAGACAATAAAATTTCGACATTTTTATTATGATTTTTATTGTCTCATTCAGATTATGATCATTATAGATAATATTAGAGTAACCTGGTTCCGTATTAAAAGATGGGGTGGACTAACGACGTTAGCGAGGCTATTTGTCATGGGCCAAGGAAAACACTTGGGCGGGCTAAGGCTAACAACGGGCCAAATGTAAGAATTTCAAGGATAAAATTTTCTAAGGTAGGTGGATTGTGAGATCCCTCAACTTAGTCCTACATTAAATACTTACTGAAGTAAGATCCTGTTATTTTTGGAACATTTTTTGCACACTTCATCAATTAAAGTCAACTAAGTAGTTTGCCCAAAATAAATTTGTAAAATCAAATTTATAAAATACATTCATTATTTAGGACATTAACGCAAAGCAAGAGCACAAAAGCAAATCCTTAATTCATGATAACTTGGATTTAATGAAATTAATGAAATTTTATTAAAAGAACATTACCTGAATCTCAGGCTCCGCCACCACAAACGGCTTTAGCATGCGGTTTCCAAAAGCACGAGACATAGCCAACACACCTCCAACCCTCCAAGTACCTAAAATAAACCGCGCAATACATTTCTTGTTTCAACAAAAATATGCCAGCATATCCATGGCACAAGCTTAGAAATGGACAGTTCTATTCTTCAATGACTAGTAGCTGACTCTACCCCATGACAAAAATACAAACTAACAATCTAATGACAAGAAAATCATTTTAAACTTTGCACTATATCTCTAGAAAAAAAATGAAGATGTAGCATCATCTATAATAAACAGTTCTTTCTAAACATAGATATTAAAAGGTTTGATTGTAACCTCACCAAGTCATCAGCTTAGGGATATTAACCAAATTTAACAACTCAAAAATAGGCCAAGACAACGAATTGCATCATATAACAAATAAAATGCGGGTAAAATATACAGTAGATTGCTAGGGTGGGGAAAAATCCTTACCAGCCCATATAACAACTCCACCAGCATTTTCGATTCTCTTCCGCTCATCACTTCTATTTGGTTTATGATCATCCGAGAGGGCAATGGCTATAGATTTAAACAAACAAATCAGTTACATGTCCATATCTTTACTATATATGACATCATCATCCACTCATAATAAAGATGGTATTTAAACTTTTCAAAATGGGCAACAGATGTATTACTTAAGTTTTTTTGATCCTTTCCTTACTACTTCACTAAAATCAATTTATACTTCCTCAATAGCTTGAGATAATGGTAGAATCATATGACTAAACTCTGTATTGAGATTTGCTCGTTGATGTACAATTTGGACTCGCAAACTGAAAATTTTCACAAGAAAAATTTAAAGGACAAAGAATAATCACATGAAAACAGGTACAAGTGATAATACTCAACAAATACCTTTGCCAGCTTTTGATATAACAGCACGCGAATCACCAACATTTGCTACATACATATGGCTGCCAACAAGTACTGCCGTAGAAGCTGTTGAACCATCATCTCTAAAATTATTAGTTTCTTGCTCAATAAAATCTGTGTCAGTCCTCATGTATGTTTCACCTGCGATTCCACAGGGAAAGCAAACAGATAAACTTTTAAATACACATCACATCAACATGGCCCAGCAAAAAAATAAATATATATAACAATACATACTTAAAGCCAATTTAGTATCTGTTGCAAATTGTGGATGCCTTACGAGATTCTCAAATAGATGCTTCTTTAAATATTCAGCAGCAAGGGGGCCACCATGGCCTATTGAATAAATTATAAAAGATAAAGTCAGAACCAGTACTTAGACCACAAAGACACACACAAGTAGATAAATAGAAAAGGAGAGAGAACCATCAAAAATTCCAAACATGCAAACTTCTTGGCCATTTATTGTAGTCATCTTGACATCAAAAAAATCTTCCATGCTTGCCCTCTTTCCCCGGAAGCTAGCATATCCACAACTAAGCCGTCCATCATCACTGTCGGATGAACGCCAACAGCATTAGATACAAACCCGGAATTCAAACAACCTCGGTTGAGCATTGTTGAAGCCATGCAACAGTAAAATCATAAAACCATGGTAAGCATGAAAAGACATAGTATTACGAATGCAGCAATTTCCAACCATATGCATTTATGTATTTATGTCGATAGCCAGTATCACACTAATGTTCTCTTTTTTCTAGCAAACCAATTACATTAGCAATCCCATTAAAGATAATAACTTAGTTAAGCACGACACACTCTCTAGATACTTAAAACAAATGTGTCAACGTTAGCAGGTCCAAAACTGCTTTCCTTCAATTAGGGACGATCAACAGCAAAACCAAATCATCACATCGAACATTAATATTCAGAACACCGACTAAATGAACGTGCAAAAAAGGTACTCGAAAGTACCTTTTCCAGCCCCCACTGCCATAGCCGCCGCCATCAGCATCATCCTTCTCCGACAAGACACTCGAGACCGCCCCGGTCGCAGCCACAGTGCTGGCATCAACCATCATCGTGTTCCCCACCGCTCTAAACCCCCGATGCAAACACAACCTCAACCTCAACCCCAATCTAACATCCAAATCCCCACCCGCCCACAGCAATCGCACTCCCCGACCTCCGATTCCGACACCTCCCGCCGCCAACCGGAAGCCAGCGCTCAAAATGCTATCGCTGCATACCATCTACGACTCTGCCTCCCAACCTTCTAAAACCAAATAAGCAAACACCAAATCGCAACCAAAATTCAACCACACAACCCGCAAAACTGCAAGAAGAGCTACAAACGATCTAACTAATTAAAAAACGAGGAATCTCCACTTTCCAAACAATAAAAGCAAAACAAGGAATCTCCACCTTCCAACCAAAAACCAAACATGCAAACACCGAATCTCCACCCAAAAACAAACTCAACCACAAAACGAGATCCTCAATCCTCACAAAAACCTTAAAAAAGTGCAGAGTAGAACAACTACGGCCTATCCAGCTAAACAAAACAATCAAGGAACCTTTACTAATAATAAGAAGGGTGTAATGTGACCAGATCTTCGATATGGGAGGGAAGTTGATGAAGGAATAAGGGGATAGTGTGTGATGGGGAAGACGATCGGAGGTCGGAACCCTTGGGAGGAGGGCAGCGGCGATCGGAGGGGGAAGGTGCGGGTGGCGCCGAAGTGGGCGGGCGAGCTGGCAAGGGAAGGAGGCGAAGTCGGAACGCGTGGATTTCGCATGGGCGTTGGCTGTGTACTGTGTAGTCTTCGGTGCATCAAGATCTTGCAAAAACAATTAAATTTTTTCCTGGAAAATTATATCAAAATTTAATAAAAAATAAGTATTTTAAGAAAAAATATAAATTCAAAGCTAGAGATTTTTTTTCTTTCAACGTAAAACAAAAATCAAATAATTATAATATTTATAGATTTTATAGAAATTATATTTTTTATTTAGTGGATGAATGTAAAAATAGTCAAAATACAAGTAAATTTCCAAATGGTAAGTCTTTTCTCTTAATTATTAATTATAATAAAAATTAATTTTAAAATATCTTTAAAATAATACATTAGTTGAACATAAGTTACATTAATACAAAAAATTTATCAAATCCTACTTCTATACACTTTATTTTTTATACGCAAAAGCTTTATTTTATTACGTGAGACTTATAAAAAATGTTTAAATTAAAAATTAGAGGTGTTGATTTTTTTAATGATAAATATTAATTAAAAATTGTTATAAAACGATAATGTTGGGTATAAAAGTCATGGCAGCAAAATTTAGGTTATTTTTTAATTAAATTCTCATGAAAAAATAGACAATAAAAAAGTATAATGTAAGCCAAATAATTATTATTCTTCTTGTCAAAATTTTTTTTTAATCTTTCTATATTTTTTTGGCAATCACATTTTACAAAAAAAACATTTCACAATCAACTATCTTTTTCAAAAGAATCTTTTCCGTCTACTTTTTAATGTATCATATTAAAATTCAATTCTAGTATTTTCCCTATCTTTTATTATCTTTATCAATGTTCTCTTAGCATGTCGACCCTATTTATTGTTACACTTATAAACTTAGGTTGTATATATATTAATAATAACACATAACAACATCTTTGCACGCATCCAAATCACATAATATAAACTTATCACACGGTGTTATTAAAATTTTAATTTTAAAATATTTTATCAAACATATATCTTAATATTCACACCTCAACTAAATTTATTTTGTCAACATGACAATTTTAATAGTCTAAAATTTCCTCTCATAAAATAACATCAGAGTAATATCAGGCATCTAGAATTTACTCTGACTTGTCCCGTATGATCGAGAATCATGTGTGATAAAAAAAAACTTGATAAAATTATCTATGAGATTATTTTTTTATTCAATTATTTGTAATAAAATCTGTTTTATTCAAAACAATTTTCTCATATGCACGAGAGTCTTGAAAAAAAATAATTATAATTTGACGCAAACGATGATTAGATTAATTACTGTCTCAACCTGTTTTGGGCCCTAATGACGTCCTGATGGCAAAATCTAGCTACTAAATAGAGGGCAAGGGACTGGTTATAGCCATTTAGGGCATTTAAAACAATACAACTTTTTTGGTTCACTAAGCCAACCATACCTCAAGTGGGATAATTTTTTTTTTAACGTAATTGTGTCTGATTCTCGGACTTGGGGCCAATTTCCCAAAAATAAAAAAAGAAAAAAAAGATGAAGATCTCTTTATTATGTGTAGATAACATCTTATGTTACCATTTTGATAAAAATAATACTACCTTTAATTTTACTTAGTTACAAAAAAACATTGATAATTTGTTGGCACCTGGAAGCATATCCCAATATAAAATCCAATATTGGGATGTTGGCAAATCCAATGTACAATGATAGGTTCAGTGTTAGAAGTAATAATAGCATGGTGCTAGGATTTGAATGAAATTCGACATTATCGTATAGGAAGGTTGAGAGCCTATAACCCTAGGAGATAAGTGGCCTGGCCACAAGAGATGGAGGCTAAAGTGACTTTCAATTTTCACCTTTTCTTTTTGCTTTTTTTTTTAAAAAAAGGGAAAATATAAAAAATGGTCATCAAAAACAAAAAACTAATAAAATTCACATGTTACAAAAAATATTCCCATGGACGGACTTACCTTGTCGGTTTAAGCCCCTTCCTGCTATAAGAGGTTAAAATTTTAATTCTTCCTGTAAACAAACACCCAATCATCTGTCTCATGTCATAATATTGGAGAATACTTGTATCACTACTTGTATATACTAAAGAAAAAGGCTTACCCAACTACGTAACCGAAGTATTAAATCATATAATGTATTTAAAATTATAGATTATAGTAATTTTCTATTAGATAAAGGACTTTAAAAAGACGAGAGATGAAAAAATATACAAAACTAATATTTGAAGTACAATAAATAGACAATAATTTGTTAGAATTATTTACTTACTATATTTTTCAAGATCGATCTTTATGTTAAATGATTAAGACAAATAAAATAAATGGAAAATGTACCTTAATTCACATGAATAGATTTGTACTCTAATTTTGTGAATTTGAATTATTCATTTGTATGACCTATTGTTCCATACTCTAAAAGGTAATCATATACGTACCCAATGCATGGATCGGAACCTTTTTTATAAACCTAAGTGTGTCTTCAGGTATTCTTTTATTTCTAATTCAGTACAATATATAAAGTATATAAACAATAAATAAAAAATGAGTGTCAAGGGTTTTTACATATTTTATAACCCATACCCATTAAATGCTTGTAACCCCAATAATTTTAAACTTAAGCACATTAATTTAAATTGTGACTAATATTTAATAACAATATTAAATATAAAATTATTAATAATATATATCCAAAATTCAACACATTAAAATCCAACTCTACAGTTAAAGTTTGGGATGAAGCAAGCAAATACATTCCTATAAAGGGAACAATGGCGATTAAATTTGTTAAAAATCACATCAAAAGGTAAGAACTTTAATAAATTTCACGCATTTAAAAGATAAAATTGGGTTAACTATCGTATGTATTTTATTAATGTTATATATATATATATATATATATATTCCTCGATTTTCAACAACTGTAACGTAAGTAACACGTATGCTTAAAAAAACTAACTTTGGTCTTTGTGAGTAAAGCATCCTCACAGATCAGATAATACAATTGTGAATAACATTGAAAGAACACAATGTAATAGACAAAAAACCATCGTAATAAATAAGTTAGGACAATTAAAGCACGCTGTAATATATTCTCTAGCTGCATCGAATTTTTCTCCTCAAACTAAATAAAGTTTAAAGATAAAAAGGCAAGTAAAAATACTCGAGCCACGTTCCAGAATTATTTTGATTTTTTTCCAAACCAAAAGTTTCGAAGTGCTCACAACCATGGTTGCATGAATCGGAATCAGAATCGAAATCGGTTTTCCAAAGAGTCGGAATAGGAATCGGTTTTCCAAAGAGTCGGAATCGGAATCGGAATCGGTCTGAATTGGCCAAGAATCGGTTCAGTTGAATCGGTCCAAATTAATTTAATCAGTCATATATAATAATTTGACAATTTATAATATAAATATATTAAAATTGGGTATTGATGTTATTTTGATATTATTCTGTGTATTATAGCTTCTGATATTTTTAAATATTTTTTAAGATTTTTTAAAAATTATTTAGACTTAATTATTATTTTTTACTCAAGTTAAACTCGAGTCAACTTTTAATTACGAGAATGCCACTCTTTACCCCCGCCACTGCCGCCACCGGCCCGGTCGGCGGCGAGTCTCGCGGTCTCGCGGCGACGATGTCGAAGGATGTCGGCAGCCCGGTCGGACGAACAGTCGGCGGCCCAGAGCTGGCGGCGAGGCTGCCCGGAGTCGGCGGCGAGTCGTGCATTACAGCCCGAGTCAGTCCGACCACACGTCGTTGGCGACGTTGCGAGGTCGGTAGCCCGGTCGACGGTGAGCCTGGAGTCGGGGACGCACGACGGAAGGCGGAAATGGGGCGACGGCGGGTAGACGAGCGACGGCGGTGTGGGGGGAGTGGGTTTGATTTTAGGTTTTTAAAATCTAAATTACTATTTTACCTATGCTTAAATAATTTAATAAAAATCATACTTAGGGTATTTTAGTAATTTTATAAAAACCGATTCCGATTTAAATCGGCTGATTCCAATTCTGAGTTAAATCAGTCAGAATTAGCCGAACTCGACCGATTCTGAGATTAATTTAGGGCCGACCAAATCGACCCCAAAATCGGATGGGCAGAATGCCGATCTAATTTAAATCCACTAATTTCACGCAAAATCGACCCTTCGTGCATCCTGGCTCACAACCCAAGTCCAGGAAAATGGCAGCGTGGCAAACAAAAGTCCAACAAGTCAAACATTCTCGAACTCGGGCCTGCGGGCCCCATCGAATCACGGTTCCGAAATCCGGGAAACCACGTGTCCCACCCGGCATAAATAACTATACACGTCTTCTCCGGAGCTACCCCTAACCCACGCCTCTTTGGAAGTACCCACCACGTGTTTCCTGCACGTTTCGACGATCGGACTGTCCATCTCAATCCAACGGAGCATATTCATCCACGACCTCCGACCTCTCACCCTCCCGTCCCTCCTACGGTGTACATATAAGGGACGTCCCCCGTTCGCCCGCTCGCCGACGGAGGTCGCCGGAGCTGAAAGCTGTCGACGAAGGAGACGACGGTGGCCGACGAGATGTGCTCGGAGGAGAGAGGCCGTCGGTGCAGGGGATACGGTTCGATGGCGGTGAGGGGGAGAAGGAGGGAGATGGAGGACGCGGTGGCCGCCGAGGTGGGCTTCGTCGGCGCCGAGCTCGATCTCGATTTCTTTGGCGTGTACGACGGGCACGGTGGGCGATGCGTGGCGGAGCTGTGCCGGGAGCGGCTTCACCGGGAGATAGCGGCGGAGGTGGAGGGCGGCGCCGGGTCGGGGAATGTGAGGTGGGGGGAGGTGATGGAAGCTGGGTTTGGGAAGGTTGACGCGGCCGCGGCATCGGTAGTGGGGTCGGCGGGATCGACGGCTGTGGTGGCGGTGGTTGGGCGGACGGAGGTGGTGGTGGCCAACTGTGGGGATTCGAGGGCCGTGCTTGGGCGGGATGGGAAGGTCGTCCCTTTGTCGTCTGATCACAAGGTAAAAATAAAAATAAAAAAGGAAAAATTCGGTAGGGTTGCTAACTTGCTACATGAATTCATATAAGTTGTTGATATGAAAATTGAGTAAAAATGGATTTTTATTCCTAGCAAAAAATGATTTTTTGACTCAACTATTTGTCTGTAAATGGATGGCGGCTTTGTATCAGAAATCTTTTTTGAACGATTGATCATCTTTCTCAACGCCATTAATTGACTCCAAAAGACTGTACATGACTCCAAATTATTTGATTTGTTAGATTCGAGTCGATTGATCTTATAATATACAGCTCAATCTATTCAGAAGCTACTAGTCTGTAAGCAGAGTCAGGTTGGTCGAGCCTCCAGATCGCTGTTTGGTTTTACTCATTTGAGCAAATGCAGTGGAACTGTGGAACATTATTTCAGGATGCAGGAGTCAACAACCAAATAGACAATAGTACATATAATATACATGAGCTGTCTCATGTGGAGCCAGGGATATTTGGCTCATCGTCTTGAATATTGAATAGGTTGATGATTTCTAACTTTGCCCTTATATAATTCATTTACAGGACAGTGCTTCTTTATTATTACTTAAAGGTCGATAGAGAATTCGAGCTAGTTTATACAACGTACAAGGACAATATTTATGATGGACGACCACCAAGGCCATTGATTTGCGACAATAGTGATTGCATTAATACAGTTTTGAAATAAAAGGATGGCCACTTTTCTACTGTTTTCATCCCTGTTGAAAAATGTTGTACGTTATTCAACATCAAGACTGAGTGTTTAATTGGTCAATATATATATGTAGAGAGAAAGAGAGAGCTAATTCGAATTGATAATTATCTTACCTGTTCAGTAATATAATGTAAAACTTCGACAGACGTGTTGGGTTAATAAATTTAGAGGTTTGCAATGAGCCAAATCTCTATTTTGTTTTGCTTGTTTGTCTCTCATCTGTATTTTTTTAAATATAAGTGATTTGGAATGTGCACAATGGATATTGGCTTCTTGCATGCTCAGCCAAACAGGCCTGATGAGATGAAAAGAGTTGAAGCAGCAGGTGGAAAGGTCATTTGCTGGGATGGTCATCGGGTCATGGGTGTGCTTGCAACCTCGAGGTCAATTGGTATGGAATCAACTAGATGCTAATTATTGATTAATTTGGTATGTCATCAATTAGCTGCTAATTATTTTTGCTCTACTATTGGGTATAATTGGTATGAAGAAATGACCTTTTTTAAGGGAATGAACAAATGACTTCTGATAGGCACTCTATATATGCTGTTAATATACATACTTGAAGCTCTCGTTGATGAACTATATTTTTTGTTTCCTTGCTGACTAAAAAGAATTACTAGAACGCCGTCTTTGATGTTCTATGCCACTCTCATGCCGAGTTATTGCATGCAGGGGATCAGTACTTGAAACCATTTGTGACATGCGAGCCAGAAGTAACAATCACAGAAAGGTCAGAGAAGGATGAGTTCCTTATATTAGCAAGCGACGGATTATGGGATGTTTTGTCGAACGAAACAGCCTGCAACGTTGTTAGACTGTGTCTAGCGGGTGAATGGTTGCCAAAGGTCTTGTCTGGGGAAGGAGTTGGCCGTGTACCAGCAGATGCAGCTGCCTTGTTGGTTGAGCTTGCTCTGTACAAGGGAAGCAGTGATAACATAAGCGTCGTAGTTGTGGATCTCCGGCGGTCAGATGATGTTCTCCTATGAAGTTGTTCAAGCTTGTTCTGACAGTCCCTGATAATCAGACGGGTCAAATAAAATGAGCTCGTCATTCTACGAATTTCAAAGATTAGAATGTGCTGATTAGTACTGTCTAACTTCAAAGGTATGGTGTGTTTTGTATGTTATATCTTTCATGAATCAGTTGATTAAAATAAGAACGCACCAAGAGCAGGGTATATAACGCAAATGATGTAGCAGGAGGAAGCACGAATACTTCATGAGGTTCTCTCAAGTGGTTCCAAGTACGAAGCATGCACTTCTACGTTTTAGAACAAGGAAGATGGATTATATGTTGTGCAAATCCATTACAAATTTCCAGATTAACATTAAAAATTAGAGGGTGGGTAGCCATTTTTCGTTTTATGTAATAAATTGGAGGATTAGAACGTACTTTGTCTCATGATGAAAGCATCACTAGCGATGCTTTCCCTACTCATAATAATTTGTCGATAATCAAAGCCCACAATCAGATCCATCATCCAACAATCAAAAGCCCATTACCAAGCCCACTAGTACCCCTTCCCCCTCAAAGCCCCAACCCGCCTCCATGACCGCCGGCGACGACCCCGCGGCCACCGTCGCCGTCGCTGGCGGCGGACTATTCCTGCGACGTCCCCAGGAGGCTGTCAACCCGCTTGAGGCCGCCATGGTGGACTCCTACGCCCTCCTCCTCCCCGACCTCTCCCCGCCCTTCCTCCTCGCCGTACTCTTCCCTGCCACTACTGCCACCTGAACCGCTCCAATAATCGTTGCTCCGTTTAATAAGCTGGCAAATGTGAAAGCACTTGCGCCAATCCCAGTGTGCTCAATCTGTTGGAAAACTTCAAAAGCTTCTTCTGGGTTTATCAAAATTTGGAGTTGTTAATCGTATTTGTGCACGCTAATAACTACACAAAGACAACGATATGCAAATAAAATTAACTCATTGCTCCTAAAAGCATCACATTATAAGTTAATGTGATAATGTGCATTGATGTGAATTTAATACAATTGGCAAGTGTACTGGTTGATTAAGTAATAAAGCTAGAGTATGGTTCCTACGAAGAATAATTATTCACTCAACTAAAATTCTAAAATTAAATTATTTAGAGTAATAGAAAACGAGTTTTTATGATTTTTATTTATCTATACTCTAATTTAAAATAAAATAAAATAATAAAATAAAAAGAAAATAAGGTTTGATCAAAGAATTTAATTTTCTTAATATGCGAATAATATGCTAGAAAATTGAATCCTCTAAACTAATTAATCGAAAAATATAATTAGGGTATTAATTATTATACTTTATGAGAAGGTAGAATTCTTATAATATAGTTACCCCTTTCGATGAACTAATTAACTATATTAAATTTCTTTAATATTAGATATTCTTTTCGGTGCACTACCCTTTATTAATTTAATTTAACTTGCATTAACATTTATAAATTCTTTATTGCTAAATCTCACTTTTTATGCATGATTTAAACTGACCCATAAATATCCTGCGGCACTTTTATTCAATTTATTAATGTATCTTGTAGATCCTTCACAAAAAATTTTTTATTATCTATTTAATTATTTAACATAGTTTCCCTTTTAGACTTCACTATACTTTCAACAATTAATCAATTAATAAAAATGTTAAACACAATAAAATACAATTCTTGTGAAGAAACTAATAATTAAAATTTTAATCAAAATAACTTTTAAGTCATTGGTTTAACGTACATCTCATCTCTACCATAATAAAATTTACACCATAAAATATAAAGATAAAATCATTACACTTGAAGTACTTGAATAATTCATAATAATATTACAATAAAACAAATAAGAAGGAGATAAGAATGATAAACTTCTTTTAAAATTACTTGTTTGAATTGCCAATCTCTTCCTTGTAATTTGTCATTAAAAAATTAAAAAATCTAGAAAAGAGCCGCCAAATAGAAGAGAAAAGAGCAGAATTTTTTTAAATTTCGTATCTTTTCGTCTATGTATAAATCTCCCGTGAGTTAGAGTTGTTATGTATCAAGACGTTTAATTAGGAAAAATTTTAATTTAATTTCGGCTCCCAACGTTTGGACCGGCGTTTTTTGGCGTCTAGACACCAAAAGCGTTTTCCGTCTTGTGGACGCTGACTACTTTTCGAGTCAGGTCTGTGTTATGAAATTGACAAATCAGGGCTTTTCCAGTTTCCTGCTTCAACAATTGTTCAAATAACTAATTAAGCGCTCTTCCTTCATAATTAACTAGTGGGGCTTTTCTCTATTAAATTGAACTTCTTCATTTCCTTCACTTTCTTCTCAACTGTTTCCACTCTAATAACCTTCAAGTATTAACGGATTAAAATTAAATTAACACCTTAATATAACAATTAAAATTAATATTTTACAAAAAATCATCTAAACTAATAAAAATTACTAAAAATATGATACAAATACCTAAAAAATCTCAAGAGCTAAACACCATTAAATATATTAAGAGTGGGTAAATATATATAAAATACACAATTATTATTTATGATGTCGCAAATATGCATGAAGGGAGAACTATGGCAAGCCGCATACTTAATTTGCTACCAAAGCCACTGCCTCAACATAATCAAGCCAGGAAGCCAGCACCACGAGGTGCAAATAGGGATAGAGCTTGGGTCAGATATGGATAAGATAAAGGTATATTCGTATTCGATTTGAATCTAAACCTGAATCCGTAGATTATATCTATTTAATTTATCTTATTTGTATCTAATCCGAATCTGCAAAATCTATATAAGATCTTAGTCTAGCGATATTGACTAAAATAATATAATTAATAATATAGATTTAATATAAAATGAAGAAAAATTATAAAAAATATTATCATAAATATTTATTAAAATATAATTTTACAAAATATTACTTATTCAAATCATATCACTCCACATTTATATTTATTCTAAATAGTTTTAGATATATTATATATTTAAAAAAAGTCGAACCTAAATCTCACTCGATACAGGTTCAGATCGAATAAATGAGTGGGATTCACAGATATTAGATATCTAAACCTAAATTTGTCAATCTCTCTTGGAACCAACTTCATTTTTTCGTATACTACACTTCTTACATCTAGCATCCACAGCAAGAAGGAAGACAAAAAAGAGTAACCAGAAGAATGCATATCAAAGTTAAACTATACTGCAAATGCTTGCTCATAATGATAATTTTGGATATTGATACTAAAAATGAGTGAGAATTATATAACTTAGATATTGGTTCAGCTGTGATATAAGTTATTAAAATAATAAATAATTACCGTAAATAATATCGGCCAAATCGTAATCGAGCTATTTATCACAACCTTACGTGAAAGAATGGAGTCCACATGTACATGGGCAACGATAGAGTCCACATGTACAGCCACAGTCCATACAACAAGCGTCTCGTGGCAATCAAAATTGATCGATGGATGAGCCCGAGTTTCGGCAGTTTCTCTGTGCAATATTGAGCCACAGTTTGGCAGCAGTCGAGTAATGAGGTATTGGCCAGAAGACGGGTGGGAAGCAATCACTTGCAAGACAACACTTGGGCTGCTATAATGCTTTTATTTACAAGAGTACAAGAGGCCACTAAACCGTCTGAAAGCGAGGGTATAGTTATTCTCATTGGTTTCCTTCCACAACATGAATTTCAACATCTAACAAGCCGACAAGAGTCACTCCATTGATTGGGCTGGTGGAGAAATTGAAAAGGAAGCTCAAAAAAGAGTTGGAACAAATTAAACCATTTAAATCAATTATGAAGCCTTCATATTTGACGAGAAGGGAGATGTCTGCATAGTGTTCATTGCATGAATGGAGGATATACAGATACAAGAAAAAGTTCATGATCTTCTCTTTTATCGAGTTTAAATTATTGGCAATCCTTTATTCCTTCCTATCTGATAAAAGCCTGACGCTTTGTTGGACTACGAGTCTATCACACAATACAAATTTCTTGTGTGAGCTGTCTACATTGGTGATCCTCCATGTCATTATAATCTTTGTCATTCTTTATATGCAAAATGATCATTATGGGTTAGCCTCCAAGGGATGGAAATGGCAATATAAGTGGGAAACTTTGAGTTCAATTCAAACGTGTGGTCACCCACCACTTATTCTCTGGTTTGTCTTAACCTCCAAAATATAAAAGAAAAACAATTATTGATTAGATGCAGTAATCACGGAAATAATTTGCTGATCATCTAGCTGTTTTTTTTGTCAAATTAGTATCATAGTCCTGTCCCCATAGAAATTAAGCATCTACTATGGATTGATTAAAAGGCTAACATTTTGGCCCGACTCCCACATATAAGATACAAACATTTGGTGCAAATACCTTGTCAACCATTGTAAATCACACTAAAACATCCTAGTTTATTTATTAGTTCTTGATGCTTTATGGAAGGCACATGAGTGCCTAACATCGTCGTCCATCTATCCGATTGATTTCCAATTATTGGAGTCAAAGAACATAGATCATATACATCAGTTCGATTGTAAACCGTGCCAAAACTTTAACCACTACTTTATTGCTTAAACTTGATCACTCTGATTTTTTATATATGCCCAAAACAAGGCAGCTCTCAAAAGTTGGAAACTTGGAGTTTTACTAGAATGAAGACGAGTGCATTTCCTTGATCGTGGGCTGTGAAATTGACAAGGGGCAGTACTTTTTCGTTAGATAATTCATAGGCAAACTGCAAGCGTATGACAAATGTTGGTCTCTTGCTCGGATAAGGATACAGTCTTTTCCTTGCTGGCGTCCATTTCTATGGTCTCTGGTTTCATCTTGAACAAAATTCTGTTCTCCACATTTTTGGCTCACCTGTTTTTTCCTCTATTCTCACCAATCATCAGCCCAGATAGCTTCCCGACAGAACCGTCTGTTATCTCGTTCCAAAATAAAAAACCCAGTTTTCTTTCTTTCTTTTGTGATACGAATTCGCCCTCTTATCAAAGTCGCCTTTGTTCTAATTCGACGTAGTGACTCGGAATGTCTGCTACAAAGCACTCTTCGTCACAAGGTTGGATGGACAGGAAAACTCGTGCCCAAAAATGGGAAGGAAGTATCCGTATGCCAGTTTTAATCTATTTGGCGCAGGTTTATGTAGTTTCTACTTCGTTCTTGTTAAGATCTAAATTAAGTCCTACCTACTATATACACATAAGAACACATTTTCTTCTATCACCTCAAGAAAATTTTCTCCGAAAATTACATTATTTTTATACTTTTGGTGAATGTGGAACAACCAGCAAAGCCATTTGATAGGCTAAAGAGTCAAATAACGCTATCTTGTTCATGTGATGGAATTAAACAGATAAGTATACAATATACAAAGACCATATATATATATATATATATATATATATATATAATATAACATTATTCATTTACACCAAAACAGAGAGTCATAAGGAACAATAAGGTTTTACCCAAAATCTATATCACCAAAAAAAAAAAAACCAAGTCAGCGAAACAGAGGAAGTTATAAGCTTTCATCTTCAAATGGTCGACAAGAAGCTACTTGACCGAGCAAGCACCGACCCCGACACGCCACGGACCTCCCTCAACGGACTGCTCGGCGTCGACCGCTACATCCTCGGCGAGTCCAAGCTCCGGCGAAGAACCTGCAGCACAGCCGATATATAATGTCCTGCGGAGTCGTCCGGCGACGAGGCGCGGAAGTTGGTGCAGAAGCTCATATGGCGGGTGACGGCCTCCTCCGTATCTATCCGGCGGCCAGCGCGGCCGATCTCGTCGGAGACTGCCTCGGCGCACAGGCCGCAGACCCACCTCCCCTGGAACCTCTCCTGCACTCTAGCTATGTATGCCGACGTGCACTCTTCTACCAGGCCGCAGCAGCCGCACACTGCCGTCTTCACAGCTTCACCCTCCATTTTATAACTAGTCGACGACGATGACGGCCACGATGGTACTAGTCAGAATTCACCGCTCCTTCTCCCAGACGATGGTGGTATCGACTTCTTCGGCGTCGATGGCTCCTATCTACAAAGTCATTCGGAGACGGAGTTGGTGCTTCAAAAGAAGATTGTGCATGGTGACCACACCATGGATGGGTTATATAGGGGAAGAAGGAACATTTTAAGTACTGCAAAAGGAACATTTTATTTTCTTACGTGGTAATGACGTATTTATTTCTTAATCTCGTGATTCTCGCCCCCTTCATTGTCTATCATCTCAATTAATGTGATTAGAGATTGTTTAATGGCAGTTTATAGCCTTTCAAAGTATATTTAGTTGAATAAAATTACTCTAATTACTTAAATATATTTATTTTTTAAAAATTTGTATCAATTTGAGCTAATATAAAAATATTTATGCTAGCTTAATTAATAATATTCAAATATATTTGGACGTCGCTCACTGTATTTTTTTGTTAATTTTTTTTAATTAGTTGATTTTTCTTGTTGTGCAACCTTCGCCAACTTATATTCACTTATCTCCATTTATCTCGATTTTTATCTATTTACCATTAATTTATCCAATCTTATTTATTTCAAACTATGAAGAAACCTACATATTATTGTATAAGAACAAAACATATAACAAAAAAATCCATCTAATTTGATTATAAATTAAATAATTATAACCCACTAACCTTAACACTATTCGAAGTTAAATTTAAATTTTTATAATTAAATTTGACCACCTTTGACCATTTGAAATCTAGCATATATGATTACCTCTATAATAATTTTTGAAAGTCATCTGTGTTACAATCTTGTTTTATACGTATATGTAATAAATTTATTACGTATAAATTTATAAATTTAAATAATGCAATTGAATTACTAGAACTTGCTTAGGTAAAATTATTAAATTATGGAGCATAAGTTAATTTTTCTGGATTTGAGAGTGTTTTTTAGTTGAAAAGTTTTAATCCTTTTATAAAACCTTAACTTCAGGTTAGAGTTCGTTTTTGTTTTGCCAAGTTTGGGTTAGTCTCAAATTAATTTGAGTCAGTTCAGTTTTCAAACCATAAGTAGGAGGCTTAGATGGTTGTACAAGTATGTTATAGTACC
>JAURVB010007409.1:0-12065 GCA_033002965.1 Piper betle
TTTGTTACCGTCCCACAGTCTCGGACCGTTTCCCATAGCCCCATTTATTACACAAGAGAATAATAAGGAAGTCCAACTTTATTATCGATTCACCATACCTAGGTTGAGTAAAGGAACCACCAACCACACTTCTATTCTTCAGTCCAAATGTAAAAACTGTGATTTTTATTACAAGACTCGAACCAATAAATATAGATGAACCGATATAGTTGGTTATCAAGTCGACCGGTCATGATTCGACTTAAGGTCACCTAGAAAATACCTATTCATGAATGGATGATGGGGTGTGAGAATTTAATGAAGGGGCTCGTTGAACCTAGGAAATACCAATGGATGATGGGGTGTGAGAATTTAATGAAGGGGCTCGTTGAAGTGTATAAATATATGCAGGAGGAGGGGGTATTTCATCTCTCATCTCCGTCCCAGACGACCTCCCCATTACTGTGTGAGTATTTCATCCCTCATCTTATTTGTTTCCATTTGGATTCTTGCATGCAAAGTTTTGTTGGAGACGCCCTTGTTAAGTTGCTAGATCCCTAGCATCTTATGCATGGGTTTCCTGTTGACTGCTTGGTATGAACTGCTGCGAGTCTTTGGGGTTGGGTGTTTGTTTTGTGTTTTGTTAAATAGATATGTCAGAATGGACCTGACAGCCAAAAATGGATATGACAGAATGGACCTGACAGCCAAAAATGGATATGTCAGAATGGACCTGACAGCCAAAAATGGATATGTCAGAATGGACCTGACAACCAATAACGGATATGTCAGAATGGACCTGACAGCCAATAATGGATACGTCAGAATGGACCTGACAGCCAACAATGACTAATCTCAGAATGACCTGGAGACCACCTATTCGCAGAATGAACTGGGAGACCAACTTTTAATCTCAGAATGACCTGAGAGCCTGTAGAACTACATTGAGCTTGATCCCGACATGGGTATGTAGGCTAATCAAGATTGATTGATTTCAGCTCACCTAAGGAAAAATTACAATTATGGTTGGTGGTTCTTTTACGAACTCAGGGTAGGAGAATGGATAATAAATTGGACTTCCTTTTATTTTCTTGTGTTATACATGTGGCTTTGGGAAACGATCCAAGACTGTGGAGTAATGCCCGGACCGGTTAGGGCTGGTCGTTATAGGGTTGGTTTGGTTTAATTTGGTCGTTACAGGGTTGGTTTGGTTTAATTTCGAGTAACGCCTAGCCAGCTGAGCCCATAGTATTGTGAAAAAATGGCGGGTCGTTACAGGTGGTATCAGAGCACGGTTTCCCACAAGCTCACATTTTATGACTCAAGTACCTTGTTGAAAAGTCCAGTAATTATCTTTTTCCACTGTGTTATGTTATTAATTAACAAAGTTCTTCGCTAATAAACCTTAGTCAAAACTGAAACAAGAATGTATAAATGAACCATGATGGTTTGATGTATCAGGTGCTTATCATCTTGCTGTTATAATATTTCGGGGACAAAATATCTCTAAGTTGGGGAGATTGTAAAAACCATGATTTTTATTACAAGACTCGAACCTAAATATTATGAAATAAATATAGATGAACCGATATGGTTGGTTATCAAGTCGACCGGTCATGGTTCGACTTAAGGTCACCTAGAAAATACCTATTCATGAATGGATGATGGGGTGTGAGAATTTAATGAAGGGGCTCGTTGAACCTAGGAAATACCAATGGATGATGGGGTGTGAGAATTTAATGAAGGGGCTCGTTGAACCTAGGAAATACCAATGGAGGGGTGTGATGTGGGTGTGAGAATTTAATGAAGGGGCTCGTTGAAGTGTATATATATGCAGGAGGAGGGAGTATTTCATCCCTCATCTCCGTCCCAGACGACCTCCCCATTACTGTGTGAGTATTTCATCCCTCATCTTATTTGTTTCCATTTGGATTCTTGCATGCAAAGTTTTGTTGGAGACGCCTTTGTTAAGTTGCTAGATCCCTAGCGTCTTATGCATGGGTTTCCTGTCGACTGCTTGGTATGAACTGCTGCGAGTCTTTGGGGTCGGGTGTTTGTTTTGTGTTTTGTTAATAGACATGCAGAATGGACCTGTCAGCAAATGGATGTCGAATGGACCAGCCAAAAATGGATATGTCAGAATGGACCTGACAGCCAAAAATGGATATGTCAGAATGGACCTGACAACAAATAATGACAAATCACAGAATGGACCTAGACAGACCAACCAATGGATATCTCAGAATGGACTTGGCAGACCAATAATGACTAATCTCAGAATGAACTGGGAGACCATCTAATCTCAGAATGAACTGGGAGACACACCTTTATTCTCAGAATGACCTGAGAGCCTGTAGAACTACATTGAGCTTGATCCCGACATGGGTATGTAGGCTAATCAAGATTGATTGATTTCAGCTCACCTAAGGAAAAATTACAATTATGGTTGGTGGTTCTTTTACGAACTCAGGGTAGGAGAATGGATAATAAATTGGACTTCCTTTTATTTTCTTGTGTTATACATGTGGCTTTGGGAAACGATCCAAGACTGTGGAGTAACGCCTGGACCGGTTAGGGCTGGTCGTTACAGGGTTGGTTTGGTTTAATTTCGAGTAACGCCTAGCCATCTAGGCCCATAGTATTGTGAAAAAATGGCGGGTCGTTACACCAAAGTTGCTCACCTGTAGAGGCAATGTTGCATTAGTGATAAAACCACTAAGCCACATAATTAAATGAAACAAGTTAATAAAATCCCTATTATCATTTCACCCATCTTTATTATCATTTCACAAGTCTTTTAGTAGTTATCTCTCAGGCCATTCTAAGATTAGTAATTGTCTCTCAGGTCATTCTAAGATTTATAAAAGTCTCTCAGGTCATTCTGAGTTTAGTAATTGTCTCTCAGGTCGTTCTGAGATTAAAAATTTTCTCCCAGTTCATTATGAGATTTAGGTGGTCTCCCAGGTCATTCTTAAATTTGTCATTATCTCCCAGTTCATTCTAGATTAGGTAGTCTCCTAATTCATTCTGATATTAGTCATTATCTCCCAGTTCATTCTGAGATTAGTGCTGACAAAGGTTACCAGCTTGGGAAAATACAACATTTCAAATGATTATACGGACACACATAGTAATTTTAAAGGTGCGGCCCAGTGTTGGACTTAGTGAATTCCTTGGCCCGATTACGTTCTAGCGCATGGTGGTCGAATAACGAATATTGGCTCAGGCCAAGTAATAAAAATACGGTAATGATAAACGGTCGATAATTAATCGGCATAATTCAAGTGATTAAATTAAATCGAAGGGTTATAAGTAATTAATAAAATAAATATTTTTACCTTTACTATATTAAATTTAATATTAGGTAAATAAAGTGATTATTTTAATAACGAGTCAGTAATGTAGAAAATGGGTTATTAAACTATAGTCGGGTAGCAATCACTCGCGTCAAACCTAAATAGCAAAATGAAAATAAATAAAGTTTGAAACTTTATTGAGTCGAATAATTTAAAATAATTGTATTAATAATATTTTTGAATAATACAAATTATTTTAAATAATTTAATCGAACAACTTAATTAATTAAATTGCTATAAATAATAGTAGCGATAAAAAAATTATAACCGTAAACTAAATCATCAAGATCGGGGTTAAGTAATTATCGTCGCAAAGGAAAATTAAATATTTGTTTATTAGTAATAATTATTTTATCAATTGTTAGGTATTATTTATGATTTAGATAATTAATTTAAAATGTAAAGTAGGACTTAAATGATTAAATCACCTGAATAATTTAATAATTAATATTGGTGAATTTAAATAGTGATATATATATTAGTCATTTAGTTGCATGCATTCCTACTTGAATAAAATTATACTTATGTATAATTTTATGTTCTCGTTCAGATTAGGATCGTTGATCGCAGTCTGCGAGTTCGAAATATCCAGGTCTGTATAATCATTTGAAATGTTGTACTTTCCCTTGTTGGTAGCCTTAGTCAGCCTGAGCCCAGATTCGACCACCATGCGCTGTAACGCAATCGGGGTCAAGGAATTGACTCAGTCTGACATGGGGCCGCACCTTTAAAATTACTATGTGTGTCTGTATAATTATTTGAAATGTTATATTGTCCGTATAATTATTTGGAATGTTGTATTGTCCGTATAATTATTTGAAATGTTATATTTTCTCAAACTGGTATAACTATATGAAATTGTTGTATTTTCCCAAATTAGTAGCCTTTGTCGGCACTAATCTCAGAATGAGTTGGGAGACGATTTTTAATCTCAGAATGAACTGGGAGACCATGACTGATCTCAAAATGAATTGGGAGACCACCTAATCTCAGCATAGGTTGGGAGACATTTTCAAATCTCAGAATGAGCTGTGAGACAATTTCTAATCTCAGAATGAATTGAGAGACCATGACTAATCTCAAAATGAATTGGAAGACCACCTAATCTCAAAATGAGCTAGGAGACAATTTCTAGTCTCTAGAATGAACTGGGAGACCATGACTAATCTCAAAATGAATTGGGAGACCACCTAATATCAGAATGAGCTTGCAGACAATTTCTAATCTCAGAATGAGCTGGGAGACCATGACTAATCTCAAAATGAATTGGGAGACCACCTAATCTTAGAATGAGCTGGGAGACAATTTCTAATCATAGAATAAACTGGGAGACCATGACTAATCTCAAAATGAAATTAAGCTGTAAAGACCCGGAAAAATAATAATAATAATAATAATAATAATAACGTTCGACGCGGTGGGATCGAACGTGGGAAAAATTTAATTTTTTTCATTTAAATGGAAAAAAATCGTTAGCTGGTTAAGTATGAATTACCCGGTTAATTGAAAAGTAATTTTTAACCGGATAATTCTAGTTGAATCGGTCGAGTCGACTACACTATTTATCCATTTAACCATTTAAGTTAACCATACCATGTACCCATTTAACAGGTTAAGTGAAATGGTTAAGTGAACCATGTCGATTACCCAATTACCCGGTTAAAGGAATTACGGTGAAGGGGTGCTTCCACGTACCCTAGCCGTCATTTTATTTCATTATAAAAGGAGAAGGGGAGGGCGTCATCTGCATTTTTCCTCCTCAGACAGACGCCGGATTTCCTCCTTCGCTCGGGTAATTTTCTTTCCTTTCTTTTTCTTTTGTTGCATGCATACACATGTTGCATAAATCATAAACATGATAAACATAAGAATTAAATGAGAAATCAACAAGGGAAGAAGAAAACCAGGAGGACGTCCTGCTGTTTTCCAGCAGCAACCACGCCATGTTTCCTTCCATGGTGCGGGGTTGACGTGCTGGAGGTGGGAATTGCTCCCGACGGTGATGCTGGCCGGATGGAGTCACCTTGGAGGGCCAAAACAGACCGTCGAGGAGGCACGCAGGTCTGAAATCCGAGGGGAGAACAGGTCGGTGTCGGTGTGGTGGTGCAGCCATGCTGGTCGGGGCGCCGCCGTGGTGGTGCTAGAGGGTTGTCGTCATGGTGGTGCTAGAGGGTCGTCGTCATGGTGGTGCAAGGGGAGCCGCCATGGGTCTGGTCGGGTGCTGTTTATGTGGCCGACTAGGGTAGTCGCCATGGGTCATGGGCTGATTATGTGACCGACATGGAGTCACCATGGTCAGGTCAGGGTTGCTGATTGGGTGGCCGGAATGGGGTCGCCAAGGACTGGTTGAGGGTTGCCATGTGGTGGCCAAGTTGGAGACGCCATAGCAGCGAATGGAGGCCGCCACGTTACTGGTTGGTCGCCATGCATGGTGAAAATACCGGCTTTCGCTGGTTGACTACAATAAAGCTGGGAGCTTTGGGGTCGTTAAATGAATTGTTAAAGTAGAATGACAACCAGGTAAATATGGGAGAACTCGATGCGGTCGAGTTAGAATATAAGGTAAATACAAAAGAATTAAGTATGGGACATGTTAATAATTAAATTATCAACTAGTTAATGGGGATTTGGATGGGGATAATTAATAATTAATTATCATCAGAATTGCTGAAAATTTAATAAGTAATGAAGACTAACATGAACTAATTACATCATTTAAAAATTGATAGTATATTAGTCATGTAGTTGCATGTAGGTTCATGCAAATAAAATTATACTAATGTATAATTTTATGCCCTCATTCAGATTAGGGTTAGCGGATCACAGTCAGACGAAATCACAAGTCAGGTACGTATAATAGGTAGAACATCGTACTTTCCTTGTTGGTAGCCTAGGTCGGCCTGAGCCCAGATTCGACCACCATGCACCGAGTGCAACCGGGGTCAAAGAATTGACTCAGTCCGACACGGGGTCGTATTATGTGCGTAAATTGTGTAATGCATCGACATTGTTTTGGAGTAGTGATAGCCACCCCACAAAAAGGCTACGGCCGGGGTGAGCGAGGCACAACGATTCCTCCATCGCACTGGAGTGCAGTGATAGCCTCCCCATAAAAAGGCTACGGCCGGGGTGTGTGAGGCACTGGCACTAGAATTGGTAGTGAGAGCTTCCCCACAAACGGGGCGTAGCAATCACCTGAGTGCAGTGATAGCCTCCCCATAAAAAGGCTACGGCCGGGGTGTGCAAGGCACTGGCACTGGAGTGCAGTGATAGCCTCCCCATAAAAAGGCTACGGCCGGGGTGTGTGAGGCACTGGCACTAGAATTGGTAGTGAGAGCTTCCCCACAAATGGGGCGTAGCAATCACCTGAGTGCAGTGATAGCTTCCCCACAAAAAGGCTACGGCCGGGGTGTGCGAGGCACTGGCACTGGAGATGGTAGTGGTAGCCTCCCCACAAAAGGGCTACGGCCGGGGTGTGCGGATCACAGCAGATACCTCCTCCGCATTGTTTTGGAGTATAGCGGAATCGCTCCACCGCATATTAAAATGAACATAGGGAAATAGTGGAATGTACTTGACTTGTTTTATCTATTATAGGCACATAGGTGGTATCAGAGCACAAGTTTCCCACAAGCTCACATTTTATGACTCAAGTACCTTGTTGAAAAGTCCAATAATTATCTTTTCCCACTGTGTTGTGTTATTAATTAACAAATGTATTCGCTAATAAACCTAAGTCATAACTGGAAAAAAAACATACTAATGAACCATGAAGGTTCGACGTTTCAGATGGCAGGCACTCGTAGACAGTCAAACCGAGCTACTCCGCCAAATGCGAACACCGAGAATGTATTGGCTCAGATCCTGACGGCCATACAGGGACTGGCGCAGGCTTCCGAAAATACAAATTCTGTGGTTCAGAATATTGTTCAGCGGTTACCGGGAGTGGTAGCAGGGCATGGAGCCTCAAACTCGGCAGCGGGTCCCAGAATCACCCCAGATGGTGGTCAGGGGAGTGCCCAAGGGTGGGCAGGGTTAGCAGACCCGGGCGAGCAAGGGGAGCGTCCAAACCCAGTGCCACCGGTAGTCCGACAAGTGGTGCCGCCAGCGGTTGATGATAGTGACCGCTACACTGTGGAAAAATTTAGAAAGAATGGAGCTGAGGTATTTATTGGAGGGATCGATCCAATGAAGGCGGAGAGCTGGATTGACATTACCGAAAAAGCGTTTAGAGCTCTGTCTGTGCCCCACCGCCATCAAGTGAGATTGGCAACATGCATGCTTCAAGAGGAAGCATCTTACTGGTGGAAATCCATGGAGAAAACCACTTTCCATCGACGTGAGATTTCCTCCATCGCGTGGGCGGAATTTGTGGCAGCTTTCAATGGACAATATTTTCCAGAGCCCGTTGTCCAGAAGAAAGCACTAGCATTCGCCAATTTGGTTCAGGGGAGGATTCAGTCCGGGAATATGTGTATTCCCAGACGAACTTCCAGGGTTACCTCCTAAGCGGGCAGTGGAGTTTGCCATTGACCTAGCACCTGGAGTGACACCAATTTCTAAAGCACCAGTCTTGACACTGCCAAATGGTAATGAAGGATTCGTAGTCTTCAGCGATGCGTCTTTGTTGGGTTTAGGATGCGTCCTTATGCAAGAAGGTAAGGTGGTGGCCTATGCCTCTCGTCAATTGAAGATTCATGAGCAAAATTATGCAACCCATGACTTGGAACTGGCAGCAGTGGTTTTTGCCCTGAAGATTTGGAGACACTACTTGTATGGAGCCCAGTTCGAAGTCTTCACTGACCACCAGAGTTTGAAGTATATCTTCACCCAGAATGACCTTAACCTTCGACAGAGGCGGTGGATAGAATATTTGAAGGACTACGACTTCCAAATCTTATACCATCCAGGGAAAGCGAATGTGGTAGCCGACGCGTTGAGTCGGAAGGGCAAAGTGGACAAAAGTCAGCAGCTAGCTAGACTTTGGGCCATGTCAGCAGAAGTGGTAGCTATCAACCCGGTGGAGCAACTAACAGGCTTACTGGCAAATTTGGTTGTTTCCAATGATTTAGTTGATCGTGTTAAGCTAGCACAAATGGGTGATGAGGAGCTGAATAAAATGTTGGACAAGATTCCTGACATTGTAGCTGATTCAAATAGTGTGATCAGATTTAGAGGAAGGTTGTGTGTACCCAAGGATAATGCACTGAGGTGGAATATCTTGGAGGAGGCTCATCGCTCAAAGTTCTCGATACACCCTGGAGTTACTAAAATGTATCAGGATTTAAAGCGAACCTACTGGTGGATTGGGATGAAGAGGGATGTTGTGGATTTTGTCTCTAAGTGTCAGACTTGCCAACAGATCAAAGCCCAACATCAACTACCTGGAGGACTATTGCAACCTTTAGAAATACCAACGTGGAAATGGGAGTGTGTCACATGCGATTTTATTTCAAAGCTCCCAAGAACTCAAAAGAAGCATGACTCCATATGGGTAGTTGTGGACCGACTAACTAAGGTAGCTCACTTCATCCCCACGAAATCAATGAGAACGGCGGAATACCTGGCAGGATTATATGTTGACAATATTGTCAAATTGCATGGGATTCCAAAGGAGATAGTCTCCGACCGCGATCCCCTATTCACCTCACATTTCTGGGAAGCTTTCCAAAAAGCCATGGGAACTCAAATTAAGTTGAGTACAGCATATCATCCCCAAACTGATGGTCAGAGTGAGAGGACTATTCAAACTTTGGAAGATTTGTTAAGAGCTTGCATTCTTGACTGGGGAGGTGACTGGGAGAAACACTTAGCCTTGGCTGAATTCACCTACAATAACTCTTACCAAGCCAGTATAGGGATGGCACCATTTGAAGCCTTATATGGTAGGCCCTGTAGATCTCCATCGTGCTGGCTGGAGTCTACCGAAGCAGTTATAGTCGGGCCAGAGATGGTGAGGGAAGCAACTGAAAAGGTGAAACTCATTCAGCAAAGACTTAAGGCAGCTCAGGATCGACAAAAGAGTTATGCTGATACTCGAAGGAAGGACCTAGAGTTCCAAGTTGGGGAGTTTGTGTACCTAAAGACATCTCCTACGAAGGGGGTGATCAGATTTAAAATATCAAGGAAGTTGAAGCCAAGATTCATAGGACCGTTTCCAATCCTGGATCGAGTTGGGAATTGTGCATATAGATTAGCATTGCCACCAAGCCTAGCTGGAGTACACAATGTTTTCCATGTGTCAATGCTAAAGAAGTATGTACGGGATGAGGATCATATCATCACAAATTTTGAAGACTTAGAGCTACAATCAAATTCGACTTAGTGCTACAATAAAATTTTATGCAACAGGAGGGGTTAGCTCTCCTGTGCCAGTTTGTTATTAGTTAATTTTGGATAGGTAACACTTATTACTGACGTCTTTTGTATATGTAGGTGAGAATCTCAAGGAATGAGCATTGTTGGGACTGCGGAGGAGTAGCAATGAAAATGTGCACACATGTATCTACCGACTGTAATTTGTAATGCAACTGTGTGGATAATGAATTTGAATGATATTCTATAAATAGCTCAAGATAGTTTGTATGTGAATGGAAAGTGGAATGTGAAAACATGTTGTGTTTGGAATGTGTTTTCGCTTTGTATTGTTATACACATATATTGCTTGTCGTTGACAAGGTGGCCTCTATGGCACTTTTCAAGGAGACTCTGTCATTTTCATTTTTCAAAATAAATATTTCTTTTGAACATTTCGTTTGTTTGGTTTGTTTATGGACAATATTAGAACCCAAGCATCTCATCCATGTGTTGCATGTTGCATCACCATCTTGAGACACTGAGGGTGGGTTCGGGTGCCTGCTGAACCGAATCAAGTAGATTAGCAAACGGTTTGGTCACTTGTAAAGACTGTGACAAAAAAACTAAAACAAATAATAATATATATTCGAAGGAACGCGGTCCTGGAAGAGACCGAACGTATTATATTCGCTACCCGGTTAATTCTACACTGGTTTATTATTATATTTTATTATTTACCCTGTTACCCGGTTAAATGAAATACGAGGGTTAGGGTGTTTCCCGTACCCTAGCCGTCATTTTTCATTTTTATACGTGTCCCAAAGAAAGAGGACGTCATTTTTGGTTTAACACTTTTGCCGCCTAGTTCTCCTCTTCCATGCCGGTGCTTTTTTCTTGCTTGGGTATCCTTCCTATCTCCCTCTTGCCTAATTTTCATGCATTCATAGTCTTTTTAATTGATAATAAGCTTGATAATCATGAGAAATAAAGTCTGAAATGAACAACAAACAACAAGAACTAAACCGAGCAACTGGAATCCCGTCCACTGGCCGAGTAGACTGAAATTTTGGCAAGATGGGCAGCCCGTCAAAAACGTTTACCGCAAGGCATTCCCCTCACAATCCTGGAAAAACGTCCCCATCTTGCTAGCTGGGTCGGAAGGGAGGGCGCGCCGTGTCCATGGTTTCCAAGTGATGGCGGAATTACAGCTGGCTTGTGGGCGGAATTGCAAGGGGGACGAAGGTGATGGCAAGATCCTCCACCGAAATTGATTCTGTAATGGAACCTTCAGAGGGTTGTTCTTCGTTGACAACATCCTTGGGTTCCATCACAGCAGTTCAGGCCGCCGGAACGATTACACAACGGACGACCTTCTCGCCGGAATTCATGGCGGTGAAGTGCAGAAGTGGGGAGAACGACCATACTCCATGCAACATCGAAAGGTGGCTGATCAACTTCCTGTTTTGAAGCCGGACTGAGGTCGTGAAATATTTTAATCGGAGCAAGGTGCAAGAAAGGAGGTGTCTTGAGGCATCGGAGAAGAAGAACAGGCCAGGAGTCGGGCGCCATGGTGCAGGACATGCTCGCCTTGGATAGGTGCTGTAAATCACGAATCTTAGGTCTCAAATGTGGTTGCTGGAGAAGATTGAAGTTGATGGAGGACGTGAATCTGGGTTGGGTGCCAAGATAAGGGTTGGAGAAGATGGAAGTGAGGCCGTTTTGGGTGCAAGATGAAGGTGGAGAAGAGAAGAACGTTTGGGGAAAGAAGATGGCAGTTTTGTAAATATGGGTTGACTCGATACCGAATCGAGTTAAAAAATAATACTAACTCATAATAAATCCTTAAAAATAATCATTTTAATGGGTTATGGGTAAAGTTACTATACAAATTAATTATTTTATAAAATCGCCACGAGTAATAAAAAAAAACGGTAATGATAAACGGTTCAATAATTACTCGAGCGTTGCTACAAGTGATTAAATTAAATGGGATGGTTACAAGTAATTAATAAAATAAAGATTTTACCTTTACCATATTAAATTGAATATTAGGTAAATAAAGTGATTATTTTAATAACAGAGTCAGTAATGTAGAAAATCAGTTATTAAAATATAATCGTGTAAAAAAGTCACATGGCGTCGAACCTATATAACATAATGAAAATAAATAATTTTCGAAACTTTTATTGAGTTGAATAAATGAAAATAATTGTATTAGAGATATTTTTGAATTAGAATAATACAAATTATTTTAAATATTTTAATCGAACAACTTAATTAATTAAGTTGCTACATTAATAATGATAGTGATCAAAAAATTATAACCGTAAACTAAATCATCCCGGGCCTAGTAGTTAAGTAATTATCATCTCAAAGGAAAATATACTAATAATAATAATTAAATACTTGTTTATCAGATTAATAATTATTTTA
>JAURVB010007410.1:0-25000 GCA_033002965.1 Piper betle
CAGGATTGAGGCTGTCCACACTCTCTATTGCACTCCGGAATTCGAAGTCATTGAACCACTGAACTACCTTAATCAAGCCTGGGCATTCTCATAAGCTGATAGACTAGACTGACTTATAACGAACTGGACTTAGCTGAACACCAAGCCGAGATCCATGAAAGATGGGTTACATCGAATGGATCATTCCCTGAACTCATTGGACTGACCTTGCGAGGTTCTTGATTAGATAGATCACCTTCAATCGGAAGACTCAGTTGTCTCGTCCACATTCCTTCCCTGTCTTTCCCCAGGTAGGTCCATTCAGGCATAGAACTGGAGTTTGAAGTTCTCTACCAGGTTGATTGAGTGCTCGACCAAAGGGAAAGGGCTTGAGCGTCCTTGATTCAAAGTCTCTATATCCCAAAGGGAAGCAACTGAGCTTTATAGCTGCCACCTCCGCATCTCCGATAACAATATGGGAACCCAAGATAGCATAGCATAGGTAGTCAACCCGGATCCCGGATCCACTAACTCGGTACTCAACCACACGGTGTTGTGGTGTGCTAGAGTGAATAATGTCCAGGAACCATAGAAAGCAAGTGGTTGTCCCCGTGCCGAACGCCACCAAACAGTAACCTTCTCGACGATGGGCACATATTGGCTACAAGCCCAGAGCCCACCCAAGCAGCTGCAAGAGCGGAGCCGAATACACCGATGAAATCTTTCCAAGAAGCAGGGATGGAAAGGTATCGATTGCGGCTTTGAGATCAAAACGCGAACTATAATTATTAACACCCAAAAGTCGAGCCAATGGCTTACACTGATCGTAGGTCCCATCTATGGGGATCAACCGAAGTGTATCCATGGCCCAATCATGGGCTGGTCTCAATAAACACTGTTTCCGCTGTGACGGGATTGCAAACAGCAAAAAACTCCAATGCCACGCGCACTGCAGTTTTAGCCAGGGGATTGATGCTATCGAAATAGGGTCTTCGGGGGGTTTGTGAAAGTCAAGTGGCATTTCTTTTTCACGCTTGAACTACGGTACAGACTAGCGGAATAAAGGCTGCCTTTTTTCTCCGGGAGAAAGGATCAATATGAGAATCTAGCTGGGGCTACTATTTGAACTAAGCCGAAGCCGGGGTAGGAATCGAATCCGCAGACAGGTGTTGTCTAATGACTTGGTTTCCAAGAAGAATTGAATCATAAGCATGGAATCAGACAAGCAACTGAACTGCCTTAAGAAAGGGCGCCAAACAAAGGAAGCTAGCCTATTAGCTATTCTAACCAAGCCAAGCTGCTTCAACCTCAGGATCAGGAATGAGAGCAAACAAGTCCAGGTTTGTTGTGCAAGTCACTGTCTTTCTCCGAGAAGATAGATCTAATGCCAAGAATCGGGCAAGCTCCAACAAACAGTAAATATTCTTCTTTCTTTGAATGCTGTCCCTTTCTGTAGAATCCCCTGCTTTTGAAAAGGCTAAGAGCCTATGAATCTTGTGTTGGATTCCGTTCTCTTAAGTATGTAACTTCTGGTGAAGAAAAGGTCGATAGCACTTGCACAAGAAAGGAACTTTCAACAGGCATGGTACGAGAGTGAGAGTCAGATGAATATTGCGGATTCTCATGTCAAAGCTGAAGAACAGCCAAACTTGGATGCCTTTATCCCCTACCCTATACTAGCTGAAAACCAAACCCTAACCCTACCCTTATAGCCGATGCTTCTGATTCCATTCCTTGCAGCTCCTTCTTTCTTGGAAAAAGCAGGCATATAAAAGCCACCAGATCTTCTTCCGCGCTTGCATTCGATGCATATTCCTCTCTAAAGTCAGGAGATCTAGCTTACCCGAATAAGCTGGCAAATGCGAAAGCACTTGGGAGAAAGAAAGAGGGGTTCAGGCCATGAAGAAGGGCTAAAGGTAGAAAAGAAAGGTGTAGGTGAGCATATCCATGTTTGGGCACTTCACATGATGGGTAGAGCGATGGGTCTTCCTCTTGCAATCGAGAGAGGCAAATAGGCGGAAATCGGTACACTTTTAGTACGGTGGTATGCGAGCAGCAAGACAGTATGCAATCAATAAATAGGAGCAAGCTTACTCATAGTACGGTAAATAAGCACAAGCAGCAGCAGGAAATCGCCAGTTCTTTCAGTATTCGCGGTAAGAAGGCCGTTAAGGATGGCAGAATAGGCCAATAAAGAAAGAATATGGAATTCCCGGCTTTGAAAGGAATTGGTAGAGAATGACTAGAGGCCGTTAAGGTTCTTCCCCGCTTAATTACTTTTAGGGTGAAGGGATTAACCTAGCAGCTTCTTAGTCTGAGAAGATTAGCGGAATTTTGTCGTTTTCTGGAGGATCTATCAGTATTCTTGGATAGGCAGGAAGCTCCTCGGCCGCTATTTTTTCAACTATCTCATTCCGGTATGGGAATTTTTTGAACATTGAAGAGTTGTTTATGATACGGCCATGTTTTCATGCAGCCAAGGTCTTCCTAAGAGCTGATTAAACGAGGACGGTATGTCATGACATGGAGTGGAAGAGGTTTAAGCACTTGGTCCTACCCGCATGTCTCTGCGGTCCTTAGGGGACAAATATGAAATCCCGCACCCTTGTCTATGAGCACCTTGTGAACCTCGAAATCCTCTATATAGTTAGTTATGTAGAGAGGCGTGCGGATTGCCTGTATGCGCTGCATCCTTTTCGGTAAAGGTGATGGGTTGAGGTGCGGTGATTTGCCCTATCATTGCCTTCAGGCCTTCCGGTGGGGTATCCTTGGTAATGTGGGCTGACTTTAGCACACTAAAGAAGATGTCAGCGTGCTTCTGGGATGTCTTGAGCAGTTCGCAAATGGAACCGGGATTTTCCTAAGCTGCTCTAAGATGTCGTACTCGGGCACGTCCGCCCTTATCCCTAGCCCAAGCGGTACTTTGGTCTTGACATCCTCCACATGATTGGAGATGGAAGGATTGCCTCGCCCTTCTAGAGAGTGACGGCTTATTCATCGTTAATTGACGGACGAGATGGCTTTGTCACCAACGCCTTCTCTCATTTGTTTAGTCTACTTCCTAAGTTACGAGCATGACATGCGCTAGACTTTTTGGACTTATATGCTTAAGACCACTGCTCTGGATAACGAAAGACCAAAGAGATGCTTCCTATACCGGACATTCAAAGACTGAAGCCCTCGTTGCACGGAATTGTAATCGTCGACCAGAGGCCTGTGATCAATGCCTATTCATCTATCGAATCATATCCGGTGATTCGCGTTACGAATCAATGTCCCTTTCATCCTTGCGCCGAGTAGTAAAGTCAAGGGAAGCTCTCCAGCCAGACAGAGAAAGATCGGGGTTTGGAAGCGGGATGACATACGGACTATGCACAATTCCGTCACGTGCGGGTGGACCAGAACGTAGACCTGTCATTCCTTAACCGGGATGGTCAGGCCCTTGAAGCGGAATTGAATCAAAGGCTGCGCATCTCGCATCTTTATACTGATTTCGTAACAAAGCGAATGAGTAATCGAATGCCCTACCCCGAGCGCAATGAGGTGAGGTCAAAGCTGCATGTAAATATCGGAATTTCAAATGAGATCCCGACGAGCAGGGTTAGCTGTACGGCGGGCCGCGGGGATACTTAGAAGTGCTCTTCGTTGACTCTTTGCTTCTGACACTAAGGATTGCTTTTCATTTGGGGGGATGAGACCCCTCTAGACCTATCTCAGCACGTTGTTCACATAGGAGGCCGAGCCGAGATCGATGTCGGATGATATAAGCGATGGAAGAAGGAAGAGGACGATTGGCCGCACCGGTTGAGGAGAAGCGTAAGTAGTCAAGTCGAGGGAATGGACCGCCCAAAGCCTATAACGGGAGGCTTAATCGACTCCCCGAAGGTGCTTATTCGCCTGTAAGCATGGAATAGACTCAATTCCGATCGTGCAGCTAACCACTGCAAGTGACGGGGGTGGCGCCCTAACGGATCTTAAGCGGTCTGATAAGACAGATGTGAATTCTGGTTTTTCCGCATGAAGCGAGGCAACAATTGTAGTATAATAGAGTCAAGTAGTTGTTGGAAAGAAAGAGATCGGACGAAAATGGAACACCAGGTGTACAAGCAGGACTAGGCTTATTGGCCTAATGCTTAACTTCTTCATGACTTCTCCGCTCGGTGAGGTTTATTCGGCTAGGAAATGAGGTCTCAGAGAACCTTATCTTACGCCCGGAATAAGCCCTGTCCCATTTACCGCCTGGTTCAACCCTATATTATATGTTCGCATCAGTACGTCGAGGTCGATAAACCGGTAATCAAACCTCTTTTCTCGAACGAGTGAGTGATTCGAAGTACATAAGTGCTCCTTGGATTTAAAATTAACACGGAAAATGGTCCTCGCCTAACTGGACTAAGCCAGAGTTCACGATCTAAAAAGGAAGTGTTGTAGGCCTGGTTAAGTTTTCATTCTCGTTGGGAACCCTCCATTTTAACTACTACAACGTTCACCAAGATCCGTGATACGAAAACCACCTCATCAAAGAGTGAGACTAGGCGTTCGGCTAGCTCTTGATACGGAATCCACTTAGAGTCCCTGGTCTTCCACTCTCCCACGACCTGACTGATAACCAATTTCGAGTCCCCAACCACTTTTAGGCGAGTCACTCCAAACGTGAGAGCGCTTTTCAGGCTAGTTTTTGTGGTCCCACTCTCCCCACCATTAGAAAAGAATCCGCTTGGGTAGGGTGCGCCCGACAAAAGAGGGCCTTTAAAGAAAGAATATAAGCCCATTAGCATAACACGGACAAGGAAGGGATCCAGCAATCCCACGAGAATCGCTAAACCACAGCTCATTCATCCATACGCAGATCGGAAGAGAGAGAAAAGGAACAAAGAAGCTTAGGAGAAAGAGGGGAGTCCGGTCCTTCTTAGGCTATACAAACATTTTTAGGGCGGAAAAGGCCTTATCTCGATCGCTAAGAGAACCGGAGCGAAGGGGTATAGTTAGAGCTGATAGCAGTAAACGAAGACGTTAAGCAAATGAATCTTAAAAAATAGTGGATAGGGGATACTGACCCTACCAAGAAGAAGCAGAAAGCAGGTCAAAAGACAGACAAGGGCAGATTGGTTGAACCGTGATTGGCAGATTCACACCTTCGACCTAGTAGTAGTTCTCTTTCGGAAGAGATGGTATCTGAATTTGAGAGCCACGACCGTTGCGTCGTCATTGGAAGCCTCACCGGAGAATCCTGAATCCAATCAAGTACAAAAATAGAAAGGAGTATCTGATTGAAGAAAGCACTGCTTGCGGAGTTCTACCCTGACCGAATAAACGGAAGGATAGGAAGAATAGGACTGTTAGCTTAGTTACCCGGGTTGTTAGAAAGCGCTTTCTCTTAAACAGTTTCTTTTCTCTTAGTATGCCGTCGGTAAGCTCTCTTAGAAGTGAGAGGCTTGGCGAGAACAGACATATACATAGATAGAGATAGAGGTCAGTCAGTAAGCTAAGAGAAAGCGCTTACCCTCGCTTTGAAAGCGCAACCGCTTTCTCTTCTTCTTTCCTTTAATAACAGCTAAGCTTAAGCTTACTAAGTACACTGTTTCCTAGCGAAGAACAGCCTTGCAAAGAACGCATGAGGATGGATGTTTGCTTATTCAAGAGAATCTTTTCTATTAAAATCGTAGAGAAGGAAGAATTCAAGGAAGTCCATTACTTATACTTTTTAGTGATCTTTGTAGCACTCATGCATCTCGTCTTGCTTGCAGGGAGAGAGGAAGCTTCGCCTATCCTCCTTTTCCACCACGCTGTCTGCACCGCGGAGAAATGGAGCCCCGAATCTCTGCTCTGTTAAGGAGGGCCCTCTTTTCTTCATAAAAAAGAAAAAGCATACACAATATCCTGGAGCGAACACTCACTATGGAAATGGAAGGGCCGCGCTCCGTAGCCTCTGTCTTGCGAGCGAGTAAGAACGGGACTAGGTACGAATGTACGCTTCGGTGAAATCCGGGCTCCGTTTCGGGACCGGGGGAACCGGACACTAAAAGAGCTTCTTTATCCACGGCTCGGAGCCATTATTGCAAGAGGGCCTCCTTATCTCAGGAATCGGGCTTACGTGTCTGTATCCTAGGCGGGTTCCGAACCCGGTCTGCTGAGGCCACTACTCCTTCGCAACAACCAATGCCGGGCCGCCATTCCTACCTTACCTACTAAGGGCTCTCTAGGATTCGGCGACTGATCCTTCGATAGGCTGGCAACATTGAAGAAAAAGAGAAAGGTAAGAAAGCGCTTCGCTTGGTTGGCTACTAGCAAGCAAGTGACGAAAGCGCTTCGCTTGGCTCTAGCAACGGAAGAATGACGCCGCTTAGTAATAAAGCAATGCATGGCGCTAAAAAATCACCCAAATAAGCGGGTTGAAAGACATTCAGCAGGTAATCAAGTTCTTGCTTTTATAGTCAGACAGGTAATCAAGGCAATGTACTAAGATGATGTACTCTTAGTACAGGAAATTAGAACATAGGTCTCACACACGAGTGTGTATAAGCACCGCTTCGTTCCTAACGAAGCCATTACCTGTAACCACATCATCGAACCTCCTATACCACTGGCGGGGAGACAGTTTCAAACAAAGTCAATACAAGGATTTGTCCAATCGACAAACCTTGTTCTCTGATCCTGCTACGACCAGAGGGCTGCCCATATGGATTTCCTAATACAGAAAGAAGTTCAGGAAAGCTCTGTCTTAACGTCCGGTGAAGCTCTAAATCAAATCTATTTTTTTCCGACTACTAAAGCTCGTCTCACGGCCTCAAGCTATAGACTCGCACAGGTCTTTGATTCAACAAAGTCGTCTCGAGTGTCTAGCTCGTCTCGCTCGTTTCCGCTTTAGTCGACGTTCTGAAGGCTATTATACTTAACCTTCCATAGACTGAACAAGGTTGTGGGAACTCATGTAGCGGTATAGTCGACGTTACGAAGACTCCACTTGACTGGATCCACCCGGTGTGGAGACCAGTTACTAAGGTGCAACAGGTCTTGCCGACAAGTCAAGTGGAGTCTTCGACACTTGCCTACACTGCTCAAGTCGATAGATACGACGGAACGTGTCTTCACCGCTGATAGACTTCTCTTTACTGAGAGACTTCGATGAAATCCCGGAATTTTTGGCATAAGATAAGTGGTCACTTGACTTGCTATAGAAATAGAAATAGAAGGAACGTTGACTCCATCACAGGCAAGTGGGTAGAGACGAGTTACGTAGACTCCACGGAAAGCCTTCACAGGCAAGTGAGTAGTGATGTGGATTAGACTGAATTTCATCAGCGAAGACTCGTTTCGTACACGATGGGGAAGACTAACGCGTGACTTCAGCTCTCACTCTCGCTTCGCGCGCAAGCGCGTTAAGGCCTTGCTTCAGCTTCGCGCATTCGCGCGCTTCGCTTCGTTCGGATGCGCGAATCGAGAAGCAGAGTAGAGCGCGCTCACCTTTTTTGTCTCGGTCGATCCAGGGAATGGAGGGGCCCTTTTACAAAGTCTACCAGATAGAAGATTATAGAGGGCCAACTCTCGTTTCGTTGCACAAGACGGTGCCGTCTCACTTCGAGTTCCTTCCTTAAAAGTCAAATCTGATGATAGGCTTCGGCTTCAGCTGCCTGCTAGGTGATCGAAATCGCTCAGGTGAGTGAGGACTCACTCACCCACCTACTCCTTATCTATATAAGAGCTTTCTTTCCTACTGAATTAAAAGGGGCGGCTATCTATCTTAAAAAGGCGACCCGCCGGGCTATAAGATAAGATACTGCTGTTGTACTACTTGACTGGTAAGAAAGAGCTGTAGTAAGAACTGGAAGACTGTTGTATGTACTGTCACCCTCTCTTCCGCTACTGGTAACTTGCACAGAAAGGCCGACAGAAGCAACGTTTCTTAGCGCGCTTTTCAAGCGCTGGGCAGCAAGGCAATAAAGTCAGTTCAGTTGCAAGCCTAAACCAAGAAGGTACGAACGAAGTGACGGGCCCGCGGAGCTGCTTTCTTTTGTTTGGTAGTAATTGCTAACATCTCTCCTCTTCTCTTACCGTGCACAGTGTGCTTGCATGCCGCCTTAGGCACATCTCTCTTTCTTAGTTTCACGCTGGCCTAGCCTAAGTCAGTCTTTTAGTAAGCGTATATAAGCAGCTGTTTAGTGTATAAGCAATTCTTTAGTGGCCGCACCGAAAGGTACGTACGGTGGAGGTTGGTTGAAGATGATGTTACGCGGCGTTCAGAACCAGCCTTGAAGTGCATGAATTAGAAGGAACGAAGAAGTAAGGAAATGAGACGACTCTTTCTTGAACTATTTCATAAACAGATCTTCCCCTCCACACCAATCACGAGTTTTTATCCATTCCTCTCGTATATCGTCGTCACGCCCTTAATGATAGGTTTTGAAAAAGACTTTTTATGTCATTCCCATTTAGGTCCGATTCGGATCCCTCCGTTGTTTCCTTTTCCTCCCGAACCTTTTCCTCGAAATGAGAAAGAAGATGGTATACTCGAATTGTATTATTTAAGTGCTTATTGCTTGCCAAAGATCCTCCTTCTACAATTGGTAGGTCACCGGGTTATTCAAATAAGTCGTGTTTTCTGTGGTTTTCCCATGTTACAACTTCCGTACCAATTCGATCGATCCGGAATGGATCGGTTAAACATTCCATTAGGGAGCCCGGTCTTGACTCTTCTGTGTGGTATTCATTCTCGTTCGGGTCTTGGAATCAAATCAAGCAGTGGTTGGAACAGCTCGCAAAATCCAACCACTTCACCTACTTCATTGCCCCTAACCCTTTCCCGTACCTCTATTGAAACAGAATGGTTTCATGTTCTTTCATCGATTGGTTATTCCTCTCCGTTCGTATCTCCTTCTCCTATTTCGGTCTCGATTAGTTCAAAAGATTGAATGGCCTATGTTTGAAGATGGCTGGAATAGACCCCAAAGCAGTCTTAACTGAACTTGGGGCATTCTCCCAGTCGAATTCCACTTAAGCCTCGATTCCATTGTTTTCCAAGAATTATGAGCCGGGTATGTAAGCCATGTATCTGGGAGGAACTTAAAAGAAGGGCTTTCGGTTCTTTGCACCCGTGTTGCAGCTATATTTGGATTCATCCTCTTCTTTCTTGAAAAATTGGACGTTGAACCCAGCTGAAAAAAGCGCCCCCATCTATACTAGAAAGGTCAGGCTGAAGCGGAAGCAAGGCGCATAAGCGCTCCGCTCGGGTTGGTTTGGCTGAGTAAGGCGCAAAGCGCACAAGCGCTGACGCGGCTTGCTTTTGCTTTTGCTCTTTTTCAGTTAAGAGCGCGAAGCGCTGGTTTTGATGCAAAAAGACAAAACGGGATTTGATTTCCACTCATATCATAAGGAAGGTTAGATACCTTTGACAACCGAGTGGGTTGTATTTCATGTTGAAATGGGATGGTGTTCAAACTTCCGAGATGCAGTCTAGACTGCGGGCCCTCCCCTTTCTGACTGGACTGACTCGGGGAAGGGTAAATTTGACTGACCTCCTCCGGAGCATGCTTCACAGCCACTCATTCGTCCTGACCAAACAGTAGAATCTATCTCTCAGCGATTCCTTTCTCCACTAATCACCCCTTCCCAACCAGCCCGTCCGATCGATCTTGTAAGATCGGCGAATTCATAGGGGTGGTCCGAAGTAGTCGGAACGAATCGTTTGCTTTATAGAACAAAAAGCTTGACTTTCCATTTCGGTTGGCCCCCTCTTTTCAACAATGACAGCTGGCGTCGACCAGCTTTGCAATACGGACGGACACGAAGAAGAACGCAGGCAGCGGAAATGCAAACAAAAGAGAAGAGCAAAGATTCCCGACCCGCGTGAGCGCCTAGCGCTTGGCCGTATCTTGCTGAAAAAACGAAAAATCTGTTTTTTTGAAGGTAGCTTGCTTACTCTCAGCCACTAGTTAGATTAGAAGGAAATCCCTTGACTTCGCTTATGCGAAGTCAAGTGAGGCGGGCTAAGATTCCATTCGAAGTCACGTAACAATTATCTTATGCACCATCTTCATAAAATCTCTTATCGGGATCCGGAGTTTTTCGAGAAAAGGTCCCATCCTTCAATATCATGATTGGGTCGACCAGGTCAGGCCAGATCATGAGTGAAATATCATGATCGGGTCGACCAAGTCAGGCCAGATCATGAATGAATAGAAAATCGAAAGCGTACATTGCAGTTTCAGCGGAAATACTTGGAATAATTCTACCACTTCTACTAGGAGTAGCCTTTTTAGTGCTAGCTGAACGTAAAGTAATGGCTTTTGTGCAACGTCGAAAGGGTCCTGATGTAGTGGGATCGTTCGGATTGTTACAACCTCTAGCAGATGGTTCGAAATTGATTCTAAAAGAACCTATTTCACCAAGTAGTGCTAATTTCTCCCTTTTTCGAATTGCTCCAGTGGCTACATTTATGTTAAGTCTTGTCGCTCGGGCCGTTGTACCTTTTGATTATGGTATGGTATTGTCAGATTTGAACATAGGGCTACTTTATTTGTTTGCCATATCTTCGCTAGGTGTTTATGGAATTATTACAGCAGGTCGGTCTAGTAATTAGGGGGCGGCCGTTCGGTCGCCTATGATACTAGGACCAAAGGGTCAAAAATGGGTTTGTGCCGCAGGTGTTGAACGATCTACTCTACACAGGTGTGGGCTTAAAGGGCTAGGGCTCATAAACCCTTTCTTTCATTCATCAATAGGGCTCTGGTCGGTCACTTTTCCGGGCGGGGATCGAGAAGTGGAAGTAATCAGATATCTTTTTCTTCGCACCTCAGATCAAGAGGAAAGGTAGCTTGTCAAGCTGGCCTATCTAGATATATAGCTTTGACGGCTGTTCTTCTTTGTCAACGCGGAAGCAAGGCGCTTTTCGAGCGAAGCGAGAGCGTCAGCTGAAGGAAGCAAGGCTCGCGCTACGCCCCGCTTCGCGCACGCGCCTTTGCCTTGCTTCCGCTTCGCGCACTACACTCTCACTCTCGCTTCGCGCACAAAGGCTGACGCGCCTTGCTTCAGCGCAAAGGCCTTGCCTCAGGACTTTGCGGTTCGCCTACTTTACTTATGAAAGATAATGATAATGGGTTATTCAAAAAGGAAAAGGCGCTACTTAGCCCTACATTAGTAGAAGTAAGCGGCTGAGTTAGCCTAGCCTACCCTACTATAGTATAGTCAGTATAGTAGGGTATAGTATAGTATAGTAGGCGAGCGAGTTAGCGAAGACAGACGCTTAGGCTAATAGATAAGAGAGCGTCGGTGCGTAGCCTTCATTCTACTACGCTACGCAAAGAGGTTACGAAGTCACTTAGCTCGACGTTAGGAGAGTCAAGGGGAACACCCTACATAGCATAGAAGAACCGCTATTCGCTGACTTTCTAAGGTATAACCTTCGCCACTGAAAACGGGCGCTTCGCACCACTGATAGACTACTTAAGATTCAATTAAAAAGGCGCTACTTAGTTTCGCAAGCCTTTGTCATTGTCAGTCAACTAAGTAGGGCGAACAGCCCCCTGCGAATCCGTAAATCTGAGGAGCATGCCGCAAAAAAAGGATGGTCCCCTATGCATTTCATTCTTTACTGAAAGGAAAAAAAGAAAAGTACCTTACCCCCATCATGGTGAACCTCTCCTTGTGATCGGGATGAGGTAGATGCCTCCCAGCCGGGGGCGGATCGAATCGGAGTTTCCTTAGGTAGCCACCGACCTACAGTTATCCTTAAACTTCCGTGCTTGGTGGAGAAGAAGCGAACAAAGGTACGCTTGCTTGCTGTCTTGTTCTCTGCCGCGGACTGGGATCGCTCGCCAGCTAGGTCAGATTGGAGCAACATTGTATGAGAACATATTACCCATCTTCGGGGACAAGGGGCGAAACGACCTCTCGATCTACTTACTGCAGCCCTGGACGGGCGTCGTCATCTAGGCGTTCCCTGTTGTCCGATCTCTCCTACGCCTAGGACGTTGTCTGGGCCAAGAGCCATAGTTAGTTGCTGTTTCCATTTTTTTCTTGTTGTTGATACCGGCAAGACCCAGCTGAAAAACGTAAGCGCGCTAGCGCTGAAGCAACGCGTCAGCGCAGAAGCAAGGCGCCGCTTGTGCGCGAAGTGAGAAGCTACGCGCGGCTGGAGCAAAGGCGCGTGCGCGAAGCGGGGCGTAGCGCGAGCCTTGCTTCCGTCAGCTGACGCTCTCGCAAAGCGCACAAGCGGCGCCTTGCTTCAGGCTTTTCGACTTTACGTAGCCCAAGTGCTTGCTGTCTGCTGGTTGTACGTGAGAGGACTCTTAGTACCCGCATACCCAAAAGGGGGCGCTGGTTTTTTTAAAAACAATCATTTGATTTAGTTTCTTGCTCTCCCTTAGCAGCGGGAAAGGAGTCTATCTATCTGCCTAGCTTTGGTGGATTTCCCCAACGCAATCCACAAACTGAAATTCCACGAATCCCTTAGTGGATAAGTCCGACGACTCAGCAGCAGTGCGGAATGGAGTTTCTCGTCCGGTGGATCTGATCTATAGTTAGGGGGCAATACATACCAAAAGGTTCGAAGAAGGGATCAGATTATTAGCTGAGGGAAATGAGCCATGATCATGAAGTGAAAAGCACGTGGTAACCAAATTGAATGATAAGTACAGACTATCTCGATTAGCCGATCGAAACCTAGCGCATCATGTTCTCGAGTCGCAAGGTGTTTATTCTCTGGGAAGCAAGCCAACTCTGCCCACCCAATTCTATCTATCTCTCTTTCCTGTTACTAGTTGGATCGGAGCCGACACAAGAAATTGGTCGACGAAGCCAAAAACTCCCTGAGCGCTGCGCGCCCTTAAGTTGCCTGTTTGGTTGTAGATCAGGCGCCCCTTAGCGAAAGCCGTTGGACGTGGGATTGGAGTTTTCTTGCTGTGCTAAGTTAGCACTCCGGCCTACAAAAGTGAAGGGGGCCCACCATCCTCCATTTTTTAACTCCTTTCTATCCTTGTCCCTTGCCGGCTAGAGCCACGGAGCTAAAGGCAGATTCTTTAGTCGCTTATGACTTAGTCCTGACCAAGCAAGGCAAATCTTAATACGGATGAAGAAGCAAGGCCTCTTTTAGATTGACTGTTGGCAGATCGAGATTGAAAGCCAGTAGCAACGAAGTGCTTTCACCTCTTGTAGTAGATCCGTCTAGTCGAAGATCCTTATTTCTTTCTGAAAAGTCTCCCTTTCTTCGCTTGTGAAGAAGCTTGGCTAGTTCTTTTTTTGGACATTCTCTTTATCCTTTTTTTGTTTATAAGGTGAGCTTCAATGCCCCTAGTCAGTAGGCGAGCGCTAAAAGCGCGCTGAGTGGTCTTTTTCGTTATTATCGCGAGTTAAGTTTAGAGCTTTTGTGTGAGGAAAGAGCCTGCGTGCCATTTGCCTTAAACACCGCGCTATTGAGCGTATAGAGCTTTTTAGGGTTGAGCTAAGGGGGTGTACCATTCAATGTCAGCCCTAAAGATGGCTTTTGCTTGTCTTGTATCGCCATAACAAGCTGAGCTAGATTAGATGGGCCCGAACCTGCTCCTGCTCTTTGGGGTTCATAATTGTCTGTGGGGTGGATATGGAATTTGACTTTAAACTGGCGTATGTCCTTTAGTTCAAGAAGGTGGACACAGCATTGCTCTAGATGAGGATAGATGCGTATGGTATAGGAATCGGGAAGAGAAGATCAAAGCCTTCCACGGATCAAGAACTGGAGTTTATAATGAAAGAAATGCGAGAGCAGGCCCTGCAACGTGACTTGGTTTTATCGGGTGTGGAAGGATCGGGGAACAGATATGTCGATGGTTGAAAGGCTAGCGAATACCATTCCATTCTTTCAGGAATTAGGCTTAGGAGGCCGGCCCGGCTAGCAAGAGCTAACCTAATTTGATTCCATTACCTTACTAGAGAAGCGGAAACTAGACCAAAAGGATCACCAAAGGGTTGACTAGTACTCCCTTATTAGATAGAGATTGAGAATCCTTCTGATCTGAATCCCGAACACTACTTAGATAGATGTATGTAAATTTCAGGCATCAAATCAAACATTTTTTCGGTATCATGACCTGGGACCCAAAGAGCGTGTTCCACCCGCCTTAAAAGCCGTTCTTTTTTTACCTTATCGATGATTTTAGAATTGGAGCTTACGAGCCAACTGCCCCCCTTGTTCGCTTACATTTCCTCGGGCTAAGTTCAGCTGTTGAAACTCGGCAAGCTCATCTTCCCGAGGAAGAGTGGAATACACGAGCACTTCTTAATGCTTGCCTGAGACCATTCACCAGGTGATCCCTAGGTTGCAGCAGGGCAGTCCTGATTGAACACTAACTAGTTGCTTAGCCAAACTCGTGACATGGTTTTTTTATCAATGAACAGTGTGTCAACGTTGTGCCTTCCTTGGCTAAATTCGAGGGAAGTGCTATGAGACCACTTTGCTGAGAAAGGCTGCCCCCGCTTACTTACGTCGGACCGTACCTAATCGATCTGGTTCACTATGATTAACCGCCTGTCATCGGAATCTAATTTGAATAAAGTGATACAACGAATCAACCTGAACCAGGATCTATACTTAAAACTATACTCACCCCACTGAAAATGATTTGCCATGCGGTCGCGGGGTTCCCATGAGAGGTAGGGCAAACCTTGACTTAACGACTTAACCTTCGAAGCCTTTTAGTTTGTTGGCCTTTCAGGTGACACCAGTTTAGCCTCCGTCCCTTCATACGAAAAAAAAGGGCTTTGCTTGCTTCACCGTGCAGAGCCATCGTTAACCATTGGCCGTTAAGGCGTATTCTCAAAATACCTATATCTACAGCTGTAGCAATGGGGGCGTGGTTTGGTAATACGCCAATTTGGCCACTATTAGTAGATAAAAAGAATTTCTTTCACTTCTGAGTCCCAAATAATTCGATTCGGAGTCAGTACACAAAGATTGAAGGTCATTTCTTCAAGTTGTTCTCTATTTCTAAGTTCGTAGCCTTCGCAGTAGCTTCATCAATGTTACCCACCAAATCAAAGGCCTGCTAAGGAAGACTATCTAATTATCCGGAAAGAATCAATTTAAAACCTCTAATGGATTCTGCTAAACCGACATCTTTCCCTGGGGAACCGGTAAATACCTCTGCTACGAAGAAGGGTTGTGATAAAAAACGCTCAATTTTTCGTGCTCTTGCTACGGTTAAACGATCCTCTTCAGATAATTCATCCAACCGCTATAATGTCCTGAAGTTCTTTGTAACGTTGTGAAGTTTGCTTAACCCTTTGTGCAGTTTCATAATGTTCCTCTCCAACGATCCTGGGTTGGAGCATAGTTGACGTTAAATCTAAAGGATCTACTGCCGGGTAGATTCCTTTCGCGGCTAATCCCCTTGATAGTACGGTAGTAGCATCCAAATGCGCAAATGTCGTAGCAGGAGCGGGGTCGGTTAAATCATCCGCGGGTACATAAACTGCTTGAATGGAAGTTATAGATCCTTCTTTGGTAGAAGTCATTCTTTCTTGCAAAGAACCAATTTCCGTACTAAGAGTAGGTTGATAACCCACAGCAGAGGGCATTCTACCTAATAAGGTAGATACTTCTGATCCTGCTTGGACGAAGCGGAAGATATTGTCGATAAATAGAAGTACGTCTTGCTCATTAACATCCCGGAAATATTCCGCCATGGTTAAGGCAGTCAAACCAACTCTCATACGAGCTCCCGGGGGTTCATTCATCTGACCATAAACTAGAGTCACTTTTGATTCTGCAAGATTTTGTTCGTTAAGAACTCCGGATTCCTTCATTTCTATGTAAAGATCATTTCCTTCACGAGTGCGCTCGCCTACTCCGCCAAATACGGATACACCCCCATGAGCTTTGGCAATGTTGTTGATCAATTCCATGATGAGTACCGTTTTACCCACTCCAGCTCCTCCGAATAGTCCGATTTTTCCTCCACGGCGATAAGGAGCTAAAAGATCCACTACTTTCATCCCTGTTTCAAAAATAGATAATTTGGTATCTAACTGGATAAAAGCAGGCGCAGATCTATGAATGGGAGATGTTGTACGAGTATCTACAGGACCTAAATTATCAACAGGCTCTCCAAGAACGTTGAAAATTCGTCCTAGAGTAGCTCCACCGACTGGAACACTTAGAGGAGCTCCCGTGTCAATTACTTCCATTCCTCTCGTCAGACCGTCTGTAGCACTCATAGCTACAGCTCTGACTCGATTATTTCCCAATAATTGCTGTACTTCACAGGTTACATTAATTTGCTGACCGACGGTATCCTGACCCTTAACTATCAAAGCGTTGTAAATATTAGGCATCTTGCCCGGGGAAAGGCTACATCCAGTACCGGACCAATGATTTGAACAAGACGCCCCTGATTTTTTCTTCGAGTGTAGAAACCCCAGGACCGGAAGTAGTAGGATTGATTCTCATAATCAGAATAATAAGTGAAGTTAAATATGTCGAAATCGATTGCGAATAATTACCATATTCAATATGAATTGGCCACCTCCCCGCGGATATGTATTTCTAAAAAGAAGAACTGAAACCCCCGCTGCTTACCCAATGGACCACTTAGAATAATCTGAGTCGAAGACTGACACATGAGGTGGAGGCCCCGGTGCTATTCTATTAGACCACCCTCACCCGCCCCATTCCACCCGGGGAAAGCTATGGAAGTTACTCCTACCGCGACATGAAAGGCCGGTCTGAGATTGAAAACGAGCCATCTCCTGGCCCCCATCTGGAGAGGAAGCAGGCTGCTAACTCGAAACCTGCCTCCTTGAATGCCTTTAACTAGGTATTGACCCGGATATGACCGAGACCCCTATTCCACTTATTTGACGATCATATCTCTTTCTACTTTAGTAATTTATTAGAAAGAAGATACAAGAGCAGTTACGCCTTTTTCTAATCCCGGATAAGCAGCTAAGAGCCTTTCAATAGCGCAGCGGATCTTGCTAACATTAGAGACTCTACTTAGTGAGTTGCCTACCCTCGCTGGTGGACTAGTTTAGTTAGAGGATGGGACGAGAGAGCTCAAATCAATCGAATACCGTTCGTGACCTGACCCAGAGCCACTAGAATCAGTTGGTCAGTCTCATCCCGTGCTTGGACTTGGGCACGAAAGGATAGCTATTCCTTGCATCGTTAAGAGTGATGGCTTACTTCTAGGCTTTCGGGGAAGGGAATTTCATTCTTCTTTATTCTATATAAGTATAAGAGGAGATCCCCGGGTAGAAAAAGAGAGAAGAGCACTTATTCCATCAACGTGCCAAGCTAAAGGGCGGAATCGATCAACTACCTTTTCCTTTTGTATGCAATTCCCAGAGAAATGGTTGAATGGGCGGACTGACGACTGAACTCTTATTGGGAGGCCTTACCTTACGACTGCTACGGGTAGTTCTCTTAACTATCTGGCCTGGCTATCTCTCAAGAGTGAAACTCAATCCCCTCATTACTTGCCTGTGAACCAGAGCTAATGATTGTAGATCCTCTACCATAGTGGAATTCTGACTCTAGACAAAGAGAAGAGAACGATTTGGCGATTTGAATGGCATATATGACTTGACTCTATCAATTCCGGAACCCTCCCAAAAGAAAGAGATTCCACTTGAGCGTTCTAACGACAGAAGCTGATTCAAGCATTCGTTCCGAGTCGCCAAGAGACATCAGAGCTTATTTCAAGCATTCCCGGGAAAACTCCTTAATCATTTTACAGGGTATGAGAACTCCTCCCTTATAGTATAGTAGAAATTCTTCCAAGAACGGATTCTTCTTAATAAAGTGGATTTGATAACATCTGCTGCTGATTTCAATAGCCAAGTCAAGCTTTCCAGCAGGCGAGACAGATGCCGATTTGACCTCTGCCAACTTCCTCTTTCTAGCAGGATTTTATCCATGGCAGCTCGATTGCCACGTTCAAGCTCTAAGTCAAGAAGTCAATCCAGCAAGAAAGTCCGAAAGTAAGAAGGTACGGTTTCATCCTCCTAAGCTACCTCACCGCACTAAGTCCAGTCTATGGGCCCTTAGCCCAAGGATAGAGACAGGGCTAATGCTTCGGTCATACTAGATTATGACCCGAGGCTTACCGAACTACCTTTGGCGTAACTCCCTTTAGAGAGAGAAGGCCGCTCAAACAGAATCCGAATCCGACTTTCGCTAAACAAGAGCTCTTGACTGCTACGCTGATCACAACTTCACATTCAACAACAGCAAGAAGACGACTGACGCCCGCTGAAAGCTTTGAACATTCGCTTTTCTCGGCCCAAAGGTTGACGGGTTCGAGAGAGAATTCTTCTCAGTAGAATGCTGCTTTCCCGGTTGTTCACATTCAAGCATGAGTTAGTTCAGAGTCGGCAAGGGGAATCAGAGAAAGGGCAGTTGAGTCAACAATCATGACCATCGCTTCGTTACACTTCTCTTCCTTTCATTAGATTCAAAGGGTATTCATTCCTGGAGTTCTTTGTAATGGTTAAGGAGTTCTTTCTAGTTTAGGAGGCTAGAATGGCCAATGATCCCAGGGGATCAGCTATGAGTTCAAGCAGCTATACTAGAGGAGCTAATGAGTCCTTGAGCTATTGAGCTAAGGCAGCTACGAGTGAAAAGCTAATAGAGTGTGTACCATTGACAAGCCGTAAGGCAGATAAAGTGGGCACACTACTCTTCACATTAAGACTTGGAATCCCGCCTGTTCTTCCTTAATCCATGATGCCTAAGGTGCCCAAGTATGGCGTAGGGACAACTTTGGTTGCTTTCCCATCCACCCCTAAGATAAGACAACCTTGAAATCGTCTAGGGGCGCCACAGTGAAATTAGTCGTCTCTTTCCATCTACAAGTAATCCACCCAGGAAAAGCTGTAGTCAAGCCAGATGCTGATAAACTGCTCAGAGAGTTGCTCTACTTTACCCTCGAGACAGTCCACAATTTAGAGTGCATGTTTTGGTTGTCAGTTTGTGGAGTGGGAGGGGTCTCATTTTCCTTATTTGGGTCTATGGTGCAATGCAGTAAATGAATGAGGTAATGCCGAGCGGGATGTCGTCGTCGTACAAGCTTTAACGCAATTCTTTGCCGCTTCCTTCGCTTCAAGGGATTGATTCCCAGTATTCTACTCGCTGCTGGCCTCCTCTTTTTAATTAAGGTCTTCCTCTCTTCTCTGAACTGTACGGATAGGATATCTTTGCTTTGCTCCCTCTTTTTCCAAAAAATAGCTTGACTCCTTACCTTACAACATCGCTTCTTCCCTTTAGCTTACTAAATGGTTCTCTTCGCCGCATGAGACTGAAACGAGTTCACTCCTTCCCGGAAGTTAGAAAAAAACGGATCTTCTTTCTAGCTAGTTCTTCATATTTTAAAATCATCTTTACCTTCTTCATTGCCCTAGCTTCGGAATCATCTCAATCCTTATCTGCTTCACCAGCTTCTGGTTCTAGACTTCCAATTGGAATTGCATTTCTCGGGCCAGCTTAGCCGTTATAAGAACTTCTCACTCAAAAAGACTAAGCGAGCAAACCGCCCTTCCTCTAATGGCATGGTCTTCCCCCACGAAACTATGAAAAAAAGAATTTATTTACTACACTGAAACCCCATCCAAAAAGGGGCACTCAAGCTTGAACTTACTCTTTTCTTTTCAACGGTATTTTCCTTGTCTGCTTCTACAGATGTCTTAGTGGCAGCTTCTTCTTCTTCCTATGATGAAGTGGATGAAAGATCGGATTATTCTGTTTAAGCATATCTTTCATCAGAATTTGATCTAGTGGTATCTGCAGCTTCAGATTTTACTTTTGCTTCCGGAAAGAACATCGTCACTCAAAAGACGAGACTTGGATCGAGGATCCACGCCTTCCCTTACGGAAAGGTCCGTTCCAACCACCGCTCATGGAATTGTTGAATTCATTTCCTCTGCCCTACCTGACTCACCGGCATCGGGCTCTCGCTTGTCAGCTTTATCAGACTTTGGCTTTGAATTGTCAAATCCTCTCTCTCTTTCTTCCTTGCCGGCTATAGAGCCACGGAAGAGTTAAAGATACTGAAGTTGCTTATTCGCAGGCGTATGATTCATCTGTTTCTTCAAATGTTGATTTGACAGTGCCAACTTCTGTTCCAGAATCAGTCCCTGGAATTCCCTGGTAGAGAACTCCAGTTCTATGCCTGGAACAACTGGAAGAGAAACTACAACCTCTGCTGCATCCTCTACTGATGTAGAATTCTATTGTTCTAGAATCAAAGACAGCTTTTGGCTAATGATACCACAGACTTTCCGTCTGCCTTGGCTAATGATTATGAAAAGAACATTTCCTTTCATCGATCGAAAGATGCTCTAGAAATAGTAAATGCCGATATTCCTAGCATTGCCATCTTATTATACGATGCATTAAACTTCCTCTTGGACATTGGTGATAGCGGAGACCCCTGCTAACTCTGGTTTTCCTGCCCAAGCCTTCTCGAGCCCTTTTGATTTGAGTCAGATAATGCCCTAGGCCTTCGATGAGCCTTCCCCATGGTTTTTAGAGCTTGCCCTAGCGCCTTTGCCTTTTCGACCTAACGAGGGCTTTTCTTCCTGCTTCCTTTCGAGTTGCCATAGCCTATGAGGAATGCCTATGCCGTAACCTGCCTAGCCGCCCTTCCCATTAGATGAAATAGGAGAAAATGACGTGGTCTTCGGTCGGGACAGGATCAACCGCTCTTTCGTCCTTCACGCTCTTCTGCCTACTTCTTCCTATCTCTAGACTTCTCTTTTTACCCGGATTGAAGCTTTCTTGCTGGCTTAGCTTGCTTTATTGTTTGAAAGGAATGGCTTTACCCTTTCCATAATTAGGAAATGAGACTAAAGGTTGGTTACCAGGACTTAAGGTCCATGTCCCTTCAAGAGGACTTCTTCGCACTAACCTACTCGAGATCTTAACCTAGTGACACACGAAAAGATTATACGACTCGGCTAGCGGAGAATAAGAAACCCTCCTTTCATCGAAATATGCCCTACCCTAAAAGATGAAATTGCGGATCGTGATCGAAATCTCATTTGAGTTCCCATGTATAATCATAAGCGTGATCCATCCACCCTCCTACTTTGTCGAATTTTGAATCGAAACGAAATACTCTGCCTTTATCCTAGAACCAGAATATCTTACTCCAACCCCGGCTCAACCTAGCACGACCAGTACAAATGCCCTAGTTCGACTCAGGTCTCGCTATCGCTTTATGGTGGCGCCATGCAAAGGTTCGAATGAGAGTGCTCCTTGCTCCTTAGCCCTTTACCGGACTCCCCTACGTACCAGCAGACTGAAGTTATCCAGGCGGGCCTTCTTCGCCCCCTTTTAACAAAGCCATCGACATTCTTTTGGTCAACGGCCCCCGTTTCTTCCCAATGATCTTCCCTTTCTGTTGGGCGCTTACATCAATCAGTCGATACTAAGCCAAGAGCTTTTCAAGGAGTGTCTTCTGGGAATCAAGTTGCTTCAGTCAGACCAGCCTATCCATTTTAGGAAAAACCTGGTTCTAAACCAGCCCCTTTACTAGACTATATCAAAACTTGACTTGCTGCCGCTACTTCTGATTGATTGACCCATTCTAGAGAAAGTGCTGCCTTTCGGGTATACTTTAAGGAATGTGGTTCTTGCTCATAGCCTCAAAGACCCATGAGGGAGCCTCCTTTTACATTGACAATGGGATTCAGACAAGGAAGGATGTGAAGCATGCAGACTGATTCTCTTTTCTTACGTGAATGAGATACTACTGAAATGCAGATAGCTTTAACTCCTACGAAGAAGGTAAGATGACTATAGGCAAGAAAGATAGAATTGAACCTAAGGCTTGCCCCCGAAACATTTGGAAGGAATGTCGCTTTTAACCTCCTTCTATCGACATCGACGGCTCCGAGGAAAAGAGCATCTTATGGCCATGACCAGCTAAAGATCACTGCCATCTCACGAATTGGATTTGAACCAATATCTGCCCTATCGGGCTACTTCCCTGTTAGTCGATCGCGATCCCACCCACCCTACTTACCAAATGATTGTTTACCCATCATTGCTACCTTTCTTTTTTAGAATATCCGCTATTAGTTCCATCATTTCTTTCTTTGATATTTTGGCAACCTTCACATACGGGGACCTTTCGTTTTCTTCATTCCGCCTAAAAAAATGGAGAATAGATTGCCATACATTTTCTTTTTGAATCTATCATAGGGCTTTGGCTCATTCTTTGACTGCTCTGCTCCCCCAACAATAGGAAAGACTTGTTGTAAATCGGGGTTTACCAACCAAGAAAGTCATGGGAGAGGCAGGCTAAGTGAAATAAGATACTGGCGCCACTATAGAATCTTATGAATCACGCACGGCACACTTTCTATATCTCCGTCTACAAGGTGAACAGCTTAGCTTACAGCACAGCGTGTTCGCCACCACACTGGCTGGTGCATTGGTCAGCCCGAGAGGCATGACCCTTCAATTAGAACGCCCCATATCTCGTGACACGCGAAGCGTGGCATTTCCTTTATAAAGTCCGTCAAACTTCTAACCAACGGATTCATTCTTTATGAATCAAGTACCAGGTGCATTGTCTCTTTGAGTGAAGAAGAGAAGGGCTTTGTATAGACACTCTGGAGCCATGTTCGTCGCCCTAGGCTCACCATTATTTCATTTCATTCAATTGATGGGTTCTAGGTCGAGGGGTTTACCTACCCGCCTTAATCAATAAGCGGGAGATGGTCCTGAAGTGACTTTGGGTAAAAAGTTGGGCGTCAAAAGCGCCTCTAGACCAAGTATAACAACGGATATGAGGCTTTGACCTTTTAAATGAAAGTCTTCTATTACCTGGCAGACGCTTATTTTGCTTGAAAGAAAGCTCAATCTCGTAGCAGCTGTTGATTTTGATTGTCTTGTAGGCTATGACTTGAATTGAAAGCCTAGAGCTGTGGAGTGGTGTGTGGGACTCGTGTAGTAGTAGCTAGACTCCGCGTGCCGGCTTCGCTCCTCCCCCAAGTTTAAAGTAACCCAAGATCCCGTGGTAGACTGAAGCTCATCTAGGTCTCCTGCTTTCATTTTAAAAAGAGTTTGGTATTGGTAGAGGCTGCCAAGCTTGACTAAGAGAAAAGAGGGGTATCCGCATAAGGATAATGCCTGTCCTGTGCCACCTTTGTTTGTGCTACCAAGCTTAAACCATAGGGCAGGGAATCCTAAGCCGGGTCTGTTGACTGGATAACCTAAGCCGAAAAGGTGGAGGTGGACTGGTAACTGAACCGGTAACTCTACTCTTTTAATAAAAGACAGGTTCCGGGCACAGTTCAAGCAGAGGAGAGCCGAGACCTGCACCGCTGAAGAGAGAACCGCTTCAGGTAGTTCCGGGAAAGGAACTAAACCGAAGACAGAGAGAACAGAACCGGAAGCCGGCACCGCAGAGACAGCCGCTTCAGGGAAAGCAGCCGAGATCAAAAGTAGGGACGAGCCCAGGGAGTCATTTCGTAAAATCCATCTTGCTTTCCGGATAGCTGTAAGTTCAGGAAGCCAGTCAAGCGAGAAAGCAAGTGCTAGTTCAAGTCGGAACGAAAAGCGTGCCGGCGTACAGGTTCCGTTCAGGCGTAAGGGAGAGTTAGCTGGACCCATAGAGAAAAACGGAACATTGCAGGAGCCACACCAACCCTGATATATCCATATCTGATCCGACGCAATGAGGGAAGGGCATCCGCCGTTCAGGTGTAAGGGGGTGAGGTCGATCCAAACTTTTCTTTCCAACTTACGGGCCGAAGGGCGTGAGTGCAGTAGACGCTTGAAAGACTATATCAAACTCAAATCTTTCATCCCTTCATCTCCGCCTGTGTCGAGACTGCTATTATAGCTTTCGGGTTCTTTCCCCAGCCAGTCGCCCCTGTGTGGGAAGGGTCAAGCTTGGGGACTTCTCATTTGTGGGGAATCAAACTATCACGCAACTAGCATTCCGGTTCTACATATCGAATTGGGGTGGGGAGTTCCGGTTTGATTTTAGAGGGATTCCCTATTGCTGGCATAGCGAGGACTACAGAAACCATAGTTGCACGGAAATAGCCTGCCGGACAGAGGGCTGTTGGTCCAATTAATTACACCATTTTTTATTAACGAAATGGCTATCAAAAATTCTCCTTTCTTTTTTTCCTCTCTACGCCTTCAACAATGAGATTTTCAAATCTGATTCTTTCTCTACCGCTTCCTGACGAATGACTGATAGGAACGGATTGCCTGGGCTTCCCTGCATCCGATCGACTCATACCTCCCAGCCCTGTCTCCAGGATCTCATTCAATAGATCCAACCGGGTAGATAGAGGACTTCGTCCCTCGCTTCCTTTGCTCCATTGGCACCAAAGATCAAGAATTCGAGATAGAAAGAAAGATTGTAAGGTGGGCTTAACTGCTTTCGAAGGAAAGGTGAGCAGCTATAGCTTCATTGTTCATCTTCCCCTCGCTACCGGATTAGTGAACTTTACCCGCCTATGCTGGATGGGATTGGATTCAATCCACCCGAAGGCCTTGCCTTGGAGGAGCATATATTGAGATAGGATTTCTTGCCCTGGCGGGTTGCATTGGGAATATAGGTAGGCCTTGATTAGCGGCATATCATAAGGAATGGATTCAAAAAAGGATTCCCCTGACCTCCTGGATCCACTGGGCGAGTGGAAGACATTGAGAAGGGCTTCACATCCTAGGGGTTTGAAGGCCACTTCTTTTAATGTCATCCACCACTGACACGTCCAATACACCATCCACACTATATTCCACCCACCGGGATCACCTAAAACTTCATTGACGAGTCAATTATTTTCCACCTGATTTGGATCTGAAAAAGCAGCGAGAGAGGAGCTTCACCCCACCATCGATCATGCCAAAATCTGACCTGGCCATTACCTTTCACCCACCCCGTGTGCTCTATGAAAAACTCCTTCATTTGAACTATTTTCGACCACAGCCGAGAACAACCAGCATTCTTTTTCAAATCCTGAATGTGGGATGACTTCATGTATTTAGCTTTTCAGAAAAAACTAACAAACCTGAACCGCTAATTCATTT
>JAURVB010007410.1:30000-33336 GCA_033002965.1 Piper betle
TAAGCGCTCACTTCCGCTGGCTTAAGGAAGGAGCGCAGTTCGTTCAGAATCTTTACCAGGATTCTCAAAATACAATTCCCACCCTCCAAGCAATCTTAGAGGATCTGCAAAGGAAGGGTGCTGCTAGCAGGTACTTTAACTTCTTCCGCAAGGCCAGAAGTGATTGGGATTTGTTTTATTCAGATCACATGGAATAAGAACATAATACTAATCTATGTCCCACACGGCCAAGGAAGCATCTTTTTTAATTCTTACTCGGCGAACCTATTCTCTTCTCTACAAAACTAACCACATGAGCCAACTAAAAAAAAAATGACAATCCATTCTATTGTGATTCACAAATTACTGAGTACGAATGCACATCTAGGCCGTCGGGTAGCTGCGAACCATTTCAAAGTCTATATCTGTGGTTCCAGAAATGGAATTGCTATTCTCGATTCAGACAAAACACGGATTTGTTTACGAAACGCTTGTCATTTTATAGGATCTCCCATTCGTCAAAAAGGCCGTTCCTTCATTGTAAATACCAATTCGTTATTCGATGAGATAATTGAACAAATGGCGACGAAAATCGGCTGTATCAATGATTCTCAATGGAGGATCGGGGGTTTTTTGACAAATTGTTCAAGTCCGCGTTCGAGAAACAAGAAGATCCATTTCGGGTCGAACCAACAACCAGATTGTGTAGTTATTATGGATGCAGATAGAAAGTCCTCGGTCATACTTGAGGCGGATCGATTACAAATACCTATAGCTTCTTCAGTGGATTCTAATATGCCATTGGAATCCTATAAAAGAATCACTTACCCCATTCCAGCGAATGATCCTATACAGTTCGTATATCTATTTCGTAATTCGATCACGAAAACTGTTCTTCTTGAACGGGGAAGAATCGTTGCGATGAAGGAGACTGCGGGGAGAAGAAACAACTCATCGATCGACCTTTTCAAAAATGAGTTTAAGTCAGCAAGAGTAGGCCAAAAAGCAACGAGCGGCCTTACTCAGCCAAACCAAGCCGGAACGAGCAAAAGCAAGGCGCGTCAGCGTGCGCTTTGCGCCTGACGAAGATAGGCAAGCGGAGCGCTTATGCGCCTTGCTTCCGCTCTCAAGCTCGCTTCGCGCATGGACGCGCGATGCTCTGTTTTACGAAGCGAGAGCCAGAGCGCGTTGCGCTCACCTTTTTTGTCTCGGTCGAGTGGTCAACTAGCTATTCACCGTCTTTTTCTCTTCTTTCTTTTTTCTTCAGAATTCAGAATATCACACTTGTTCTTTTGCCTGAGAAGCGCGAAAAGAGCTCCTTGCGAAAAAAGCTTAACGAGCATTTTTTCGACCAAACGCGCATTGCTGCAAGGAAAGCAAGCCTAGCTTACGAGAGGTAACTCGCTTACTGACAGCAAGCACCGAGCTTATCAAGCACGCACTTCACTCCGCACTAAAAGACTCGATCGAACACTCAAGCACGCACCGGGCAGACCGTCATAGCCAAGAGTCTCCATGGAGAGCGATATTCCGCTTCAGCACTCGACCGAGAAACTTTTGGTTGCTTCTTGGAAATGTGCGAGGCCGAGAAGCTGGCTAACGCTAACGATAGGAAGAAGAACTAGAGACGGAACTAGAGGGAAAACCCTTGTTTGCTCCCCATTTCTTTTTGCTGTGATTTTCTTTTTTAAAGGCTGCTTGAAGACTTTACCCTGATTTTCTTTGAAAGAATGGCTTCTATAAAAAGGATTTTGCTCGAAATAGAAAAAAGGTGCTGCGACCTGATGAATTAACCCCCAACTAGTCGTGCTACGCACTCCGCTTCAGCTTCGCACCTTCATTAGTGACTCCACGGAGCTAAAGCACTTTTTGATTATCAACTTTGAGCTCACCCTTTATTTGATTTTACTCAGTGGACTCCCGTTGTTGAAGCTTACTCGCACTAGCTAGATCCCTTTCAGACCACGAAGCTTGACAACATGTTGGTGCCTTTCATTCGTGAAAAAGAGTGCCAAGTCAAGGGTGAGGACTGCGATACCGAACTAGCAATCTTCTTGTCCTTTTTCTGTTGATCCAAGAAGCCATCTTTTTCTTTTTGCTAGTTTTTCTTTTGAAAAACGATTGCCTTGCCCATTTCATCCACACCCTTAGCCACCTGCCATCTCACTGACCAAGAATTCTGTCTGACTGAAAAGATGGAAAGGATGTGTCTGTCCTGGTTGACTAAAGTGTCTTTGTCTATCAAAGACAAGATTGGCTTGGAGTACGCTTAGCCCTTTTTTCCCCAGCCACCTTTCCAGCCATGTTTTATCTCAAAAAGAAAAGCGATTCGGAGTGCTTTTCACCCCACCACCTTCCTTTCACTCTTTTTTTAAGCGGATTTTTCTCTGCAAAAGTAGACCTAGAGCTACTCCCGATCGATTTCACGATAGGAACGAAGGACTGAAAAGGAGAGGAATTATGAAAAAGAGATAAGATGGACTGACTGAATGATGGATGGAACGAGTCTTTCGGGAACATAGAGGCACTCTAAATCTTCCAAATTTTTTAGTCAAGATTTGTTACTTTGGGAATGTATTCTCGATCGAGTGGTTGAAGGATTTCGAAAATCAGAATGGTACGCAGACTCACTCGCGATAGATAGAAGGTAACTATCAAAAATGAAGAAGAACCTTATAGGAAATAAATGGCTTATGAGATGCATGATGGTTTATACTCGGACTCGCGATCGCGTTCGTTCGTTCGACTGACAATCAATCCTATCCTATAGGCTACTTAGACTAAGACCTACCTTGGAAAGCTTTTAAGAAGAGAGGGGAGATTGAGGGACGGACTGCTCACTTAGTGAACTCAGATACACTCCCCTATCGACTAAATTCCTATTAGAATCGCATATAGAATGAACCCCTCCTTAGTTCACTCTGAATCGCTTAAATGTGAATTTCAAACTTGGAAATGAGATTTTTTGAAACTTGAATTTAAGTCATTTAGGATAGATTGCTTACAAAAGGAGTGAATGAATGATAGAACTATAAAGTCTTGATCCTATACCGGTCGACAAATTGATGGATGCAATGGTCGACGCTGAACCCCGTTCGAAAGATTGATTAGTTGATTGATCAACGGAAGGATAGATAGGTTACACAGTTCGATGGATCGATAGAGTGACGGAAGGAACTCTTAGCCTGCTTAGATCGATTCGTACTCGAAGGAAGAAGGATGTCTTCGTGGACATGGATTCTTTAGGCAACTTACTCGGAAATAGATATATTTACTAAAAGAAAGCGGGAATCCATTGCTTTAAAAGAACTAACTCCTCGCTTGGGAATTTCTGTTTGAAGTTAGAGCGATGTTGCT